>CAVLJG010000001.1:98535371-98841148 GCA_963669975.1 Acanthoscelides obtectus
CGGCGCTCCTAGCTGAGTCTAGTATGCGGCCCTCCATATACGCATACGCACATACTCCCGATACATGCGAGTATATCCTTGGGCATCACCATAGTAATGCATTTCTGCATAATCTCGCGGAAAATATGATATGATTCTACTCAGAAGCCAAACGTTAGATACAAATTCCGCGTGGTGGTATATCCCAGATTGATTCGTTGTTCTAGTGAAAGCTAGCACCTCAAACATATGACATCATAGGGTGCAAACTACCAATATTGGATGTTGGACCCATTTACAAAATGTTAATACACACAGTATCACTTGCACTGCTAGGACGAATCATATGTCAACATCTATCAAGTCGTTTGGAATGTAGCTCGTAAAATAGAATTTCCTGTTACATGGATAAATACCCACCTGCGCCAAACATTCAGATTTTTTAAGGTGAGGTACCTATCGTAGCAAGGTGAAATTTCATGGTTTATTCTACATGGATTGAAATAGTATTTACAATAATATGAATAATGAAATACAGTCTCAATTTTTTTTACCGCCCTCCAAAGTTGAGGGATGAAAGAGATTTTTCACATAAAAAGATATTTTAGATTTTTTGAGTTGATTTCTAATTGGCTCTGTTAAAAAGTGCCATAGCCATTGCTAAACCTAACCACTTAGCTTATCTCAAAACAAAAATCACAGCCCCAGATTTACTGGTTTAGTTGTAGTTGCGATTGAAAGGTTACACATTTTTTCACGGAAAGGATTTTAACAGTCAATTCAACAAAACTTACTTTATTAAATTTTCTTGCAACAACAGATCTTCCCAAAATTTTAATCAACTCCAATTTAAAACGTTGAATAGATGTAGAAACATACAATCGGTTGATGATTTCAAATACCTAGGGGCATTCATAGATAACCATCTATGATGGAATAAACATATTGAAAATTTAGTAAGAAAATTAAGATACCTTATTCCGAAAGTCAAATATTTCAGCAGTTTTTTAAGCAAAAAATATCTACACATGATATGCTATGCCCTTGTTCAATCATTACTATCTTACGGAATTTTAATATGGGGGGATTACGCAGAAGTGGATTTTGAAAGTTATGTTGAACAAAAAGAAATGTTATCCCTCAGAAAATCTTTTTAATGAATCTCACCTTTTCGACTGTCGGCAAATTTCTTTTTATCATACAATAATATATTTAACAAAAAATCTAAAATTGTTACTTTGTATCAGCCACAACCATCAAACGCGATCCAAGGAAACCTCTGCACTAATTTCTAGACTTAATAAAACTATCAGCCAAAGATCATTCTATTTTCTATGCTCACAATTTTATAATGTTATTCTTGCAAACCTTAAACATATAAAATGTAAAATACGTTTAAAAATTGAATTAAAATCATGGACCCTAAATCAACCTAGGCTACAAATCCATAAGTTTGTTGACACTAAAAACCTATATGTTATTTGGTCATAAAGTGATCCAAATTTATACATTTGACTAGAATACTTAAAGAAAACTTGTTGTATTAATATAACTCAACTACGGTTAAAACCCAAGCACAAGTGTACACTTTTTTGGGTATATTATGCTTATTGGACATTGCCGTTATTATTTATACGAAAACTTTGTAATTGGATCAATAAACATTATTATTATTCCGTTTTTTTTTTTCGAAATTTCACAGAATTGCAAATACCTCCTGAACTACAGGTTGTTTCAGTTTATTGTTGCATAACTTTAAGATTCGATAGAACTTTTAAAACTAATGCATAAAGTCTATATAAACATGGGTCGAAAAATGCGTGGCTTCCGAAATACAGGGTGTTTAAATTTACTTTCTAAAATAGTTTGTTTTTTAATATTTCGAACAATATTTGATGTATAATAGTGAAAATTGGTATACAAGGGTTTTTTGATACGACAAAACGAACCATGGGCATAGTTTTACTGTAGCCGCTAGAGGGCGCTCTCTACTTTACCTGTAGTGTATTAAAATGACCGAAAATTTTTTCTTAGTACAATTTTTTGCTTTTTGAATAAAAAAACTGATTCTTCGCACTTTTCAACATAAAAAAGCTCTCCTGTGAGTTTTCGTTATAGTTAGCCGTTTTTGAGATATTTCTATTTTTAAGGTTCGATGCATTTTTAATCATTTATGATAAAATAACGTTAAAAAGTCAGTATCTCGATAATTTTTAGAAGGAGGCTGTGCCTGCAAAAATTTTTGAAATTGAAAGCAGAATAAGGTTAAACGTCAATTAGTTGATAGTTAGTTTTTTTGCAATTGTGAATGCACGAAATTTAGTTTCTTTTACCTGTTTTTTTTTTTGTAAATTTTATAAAAATGCCATTTTTATCCTCTAATCAAGAGTTAGCGGATATTCATTTTGTGTATGGCTTTGTAAATGGAAACGCAGCAGAAGCAGCCAGAGAATACGCACGAAGATTTCCAAACAGACGACATTCAACTCGCTCAGTATTTGTAAGAGTGCATCGCCAAATAATTGAAAATGGTTTTGGAAATCTCCAAAGGGGTCAAAACATAAATGTTCGTCAGCGCAGATTTACCCGTATGATTCTGCGTGAGTTTGATAGAGATCCGACCACAAGTGTTAGGAGAGTTTCTGGTGCCTTGGGAATTTCAGCAAGCCATGTTAACCGTGTTCTTAGAAATGACCATAGACGTCCTTACCATTTGCAACCTGTGCAAGGACTACAGCCAGGGGACGGTGAACGAAGAATCACATTTTGTCAGTGGATTCTTGATAGAACTGATAATAATAGGGAGTTTTTAAGTAACGTTTTATGGACCGATGAGTCATGCTTCACTAGACGTGGAGTGGTAAATTTTCATAATTAACATATTTGGTCGCATGAAAATCCGCATGCAGTTCGGGAAAGAAATTTTCAGCATGAATTTAGTGTGAACGTGTGGATTGGTATCTACCGTAATCGACTATTTGGACCCTACCTTTTGACTGCAAGGTTAAATGCTGCGACCTTCTTGGAATTTTTAAAGGCTGAACATGCAAATATGTGGGATGATGTTATGTTAGATTTAATAAGATTGGCCTGGTTCTAGCTTGATGGTTGTCCAGCTCATTATTCGAGAATAGTTAGAAACTGGCTGGACGAAAATTATCACGAAAGATGGATTGGCCGTGGAGGACCAGTCGCCTGGCCTCCACGATCCCCTGACCTAAATCCATTAGATTTCTTTGTGTGGCGATTTAGAAAAAGAAAAAGTGTACTAGACTCCCGTAACCACAAGAGATATGCTAATAGACAGAATCAGGAATGCATGTGATGAAATAAGGCCTTATTTGAATAATGCTATACCACGTTCGATCATTCGTAGATGTGAATTGTGTATTGAACATCGAACCTTAAAAATCTAATTATTTCAAAAACGGCTAACTATAGCGAAAACTCACAAGAGAGCTTTTTTATATTGAAAAGTGCGAAGAATCAGTTTTTTTATTAAAAAAGCAAAAAATTGCACTAAGAAAAAAATTTCGGTCATTTTAATACACTACAGGTACAGTAAAGAGCGCCCTCTAGCGCCTACAGTAAAACCACAGCCGACGTCAACTACGAGCCGTGAGCAAAGAAATCTGGCAACGTAGGTGGTAGTGTTACTCCCGCCGCTCAAAACGCTGAGAAAATATAACCTTTTCAATTTGTGATTTGGGAATCGCAGAGGCTGTAATTAAGAGATAAGCTTGTTTTCTAAGCTTCAAAGTGTGTGTATGTGTTCAAAGTCATCGGTGACTATAATATATGAGAAATAGACTCCAGTTGTAGTGCTTCTGTGCTTTAAAAATAAACTAAGAGTGTGACTGTGGCTGTTCGCGCCTCAGGACGCTAAGGATTTCAACTATTTTTTCAGCATTTGGAAACATAACAGAAATTATCAAATTACTACCAGTTTCAAATCTAACAGGTGATGAAATGACACCTTTGGTTGAACATGTGATAAATTTAGTTCAAAAATGTGGATTTGAAGTTATTTGTGTTGTTACTGATAATCACCAAATTAATAGAGCATTGTTCAGGAAATTAGCAAAGGATTCATCAGAAAATTATTCTATTCCAAATCCACATAATCCTGATAAGAACATATATTTAACTTATGATGTTGTGCATATTTTCAAGAGTATCAGAAATAATTGGATTAATTTAAAAAACCTAGACAAAACTTTTGTATATCCTAATTTTGACAATAATGATATTATTCAGTATGCTAAATTTGAAAACTTCGTGCTGTATATCAATTGGAAAAAGAAGCTGTAGTTAAGAAAGCATATAAATTAAATTATAAAACATTGCATCCAAATTCATTTGAAAGGCAAAATGTAAATTTTGTAGATAATTTATTCTATCACTCAACAATAGCTGCTATGAAAGAATTAAAGTTTAATGATGCTGCACACTTTTTGGAAATAATCAGGAATTGGTGGGATATTGTCAGTAATACAAGTGTAATAAAAGGAGAATTGAAGCGAAACGAATTTTGTAAGCCTATTACCAATAAATATGATTATAGAGTAGAATTTTTAAAAAAATTCCTGATATGGTTAGAAAATATCAAAGCACGCTGACACTACTTAATATAATTGAATATTCATTTAATCAATTTGACATTGAGTATGTATTGCCTGGAAAATTCACCACTGATAATTTAGAAAAACGATTTGGCAATTATAGACTTTTATGTGGCTGCAATTACAATGTGTCATATGATGAAATTTTAAATGCTGAAAAGAAAATATGGCTGAAGCATATTTTCAATGAAAAGAAATCGTCATTTTCTTTAACAGAAATTAAAACAAGGTTCCAAAACTGCTTAGAAACTCAAGAAAATTTTGATTTCTTGGATACCAAACAAAATCCTGAAGTTTTGGATATATTCAATGAAGTATTTGAGACAAATTACTTTGCCAATTGTGACATAGAGGATAGTACTAAGACTTATATATCTGGATATGCTTCACACGCTATCTCTAAAAACCTAAACTGCAAGATATGCAAATCGCTAATAGTTAAAGAAAAAGGTTCATTAACAACAAATGTTTATTTTGATCATTTGCAAAGAGGAGGACTGTCAATTCCAACCAGTTATGTACCAATCATATTCTACCATATGTATGCCATTTTTGAATCTATTATTAATGTAGATATTTTGTGTCAGTTAACTTTGCTCAGCATTCAGTCTGACTTTATATACAGTGAATTTTCTTGCATCTGTGGCCGCAATTATGCAGATATTTTATCTAAGCTTTTGTCTATTTTTTCAAACATAATTTTGAATGATTATGTAAAATTGAAAAATAACAGTAAAACTGAAAGTAAATGTATTAAAAACAAACAGGTAACTCCACATTTCCAAGCTGGGCCTGTTGGAACACAGTGTGCTGACACCAAAAAACGTAAACTAAATACTTTTAATTAGGTTAACTGCATTAGCGACTCATATATATCACGATTATTTCGTATTTTTAAATTTTTTAGAGCTATTTCATATTCAGACGATTTGTATCGAATCGAACTGTCCTCTTTTCCAAAATTAAATTTAGTTCTTGAACGTTACACGGAGACGGAGCACACAGCCGCTGGCGGCCGACGTTCACAGGTAGCACTACCATGCCGTCCGAGCGCGGTGTTGCCTTTCTTTCATCACGGCTCGTAGTTGACGTCGGCTGTGGTAAAACTATGGCCATGGTTCGTTTTGTCGTACCAAAAAACCCTTGTATACCAATTTTCACTGTTATACATCAAATATTGTTCGAAATATTTAAAAAAACTATTTTAGAAAGTAAATTTAAACACCCTGTATTTCGGAAGCCACGCATTTTTCGACCCATGTTTATATAGACTTTATGCATTAATTTTAAAAGTGCTATCGAATCTTAAAGTTATGCAACAATAAACTGAAACACCCTGTATAAAATTTCAGAACACACATATTGGCCTCATTCGATAGGTTTTGAAGCCGTCTATCACCTGACTTCCGTTGATCCACTACCAACTTTACTTCCTGTATAAAATTTCATTCAAACTAAAGCGGTTTCACTAGGTGTCCTATTTTCTCTGTCACTGCAACTGTTAAAGAGGGCGTGTATCTCAGCTAGTACTGAGGCTAACACATTTGTGCTTTCCTTTGTATAGAATTGAAATTCTTTTTATCAATTCTTCTTTGATGAATTTTGTCGTGTGATACAGTAGAACAACTCAGATAGGGATAGAGAGAGGAAGAGAGAGAAGGGGAGAGGGAGAGTGATGATTATACTTGCTGCAACCAGATTCTTTGCTCTTCAAAGGTGCTTGGCTTACTGACAATTTTTAAGCGAAGTGAACTTATAATGAAGAAATTCAACTCAAGGTTCCTAAGAAACAGATCAAGCTAACTAGCCAAAAACCGACACCTGTATTAGAAAGGTTGTAATAACCTGTTTTACAACGGAATTATATTCTAAACATTCACACAATTCTGACGGATCCGTCATCGCCAGGTAGACAGAGCCGTATTGTGTGTTCATTTTGTACTTGCTTACAACTCTTTCATCTGGAAAAGTTTCTCAGCATACAAAAAGTCGCTAGAAGCAAAATCGGCTAACTATAGCGAAAACTCACAAGAGAGCTTTTTTATATTGAAAAGTGCGAAGAATCAGTTTTTTTATTAAAAAAACAAAAAATTGCACTAAGAAAAAAATTTCGGTCATTTTAATACACTACAGGTACAGTAAAGAGCGCCCTCTAGCGCCTACAGTAAAACTATGGCCATGGTTCGTTTTGTCGTACCAAAAAACCCTTGTATACCAATTTTCACTGTTATACATCAAATATTGTTCGAAATATTTAAAAAAACTATTTTAGAAAGTAAATTTAAACACCCTGTATTTCGGAAGCCACGCATTTTTCGACCCATGTTTATATAGACTTTATGCATTAATTTTAAAAGTGCTATCGAATCTTAAAGTTATGCAACAATAAACTGAAACACCCTGCATAAAATTTCAGAACACACATATTGGCCTCATTCGATAGGTTTTGAAGCCGTCTATCACCTGACTTCCGTTGATCCACTACCAACTTTACTTCCTGTATAAAATTTCATTCAAACTAAAGCGGTTTCACTAGGTGTCCTATTTTCTCTGTCACTGCAACTGTTAAAGAGGGCGTGTATCTCAGCTAGTACTGAGGCTAACACATTTGTGCTTTCCTTTGTATAGAATTGAAATTCTTTTTATCAATTCTTCTTTGATGAATTTTGTCGTGTGATACAGTAGAACAACTCAGATAGGGATAGAGAGAGGAAGAGAGAGAAGGGGAGAGGGAGAGTGATGATTATACTTGCTGCAACCAGATTCTTTGCTCTTCAAAGGTGCTTGGCTTACTGACAATTTTTAAGCGAAGTGAACTTATAATGAAGAAATTCAACTCAAGGTTCCTAAGAAACAGATCAAGCTAACTAGCCAAAAACCAACACCTGTATTAGAAAGGTTGTAATAACCTGTTTTACAACGGAATTATATTCTAAACATTCACACAATTCTGACGGATCCGTCATCGCCAGGTAGACAGAGCCGTATTGTGTGTTCATTTTGTACTTGCTTACAACTCTTTCATGTGGAAAAGTTTCTCAGCATACAAAAAGTCGCTAGAAGCAAAATCGCTGCTAATGATCATGACTACATTTCAAGTCAGGTTGAAATAAAATAAATAAATAAAAGTTGTGTTAATCATCTAAACTTCTTAGAGATTGAATCAACATATGATTTATAAATGCAACGAAACAGCCGATTAATTCAAAATATGTGGCAGTATATGACCAAATTGATACAGGTTCAATTCCTTCAATTAGGTCTGAACGTTACTCAGGTATTTATAACAAGTTAGAAATTAGAAAAATGTTAGCGAAACGTATAAGTATTACAGTCATGAAATGTGTTGAACTGGGATAATGCAGTGATGGTGAATACAGGCATGAGCCAACTGTTGAGAATATTGGAAAAATTCGAGGGATCGAAAACGTCGCGTGGTAGCTGATAGATAGCGCTTGTGGGAGGGAAACAAGGAATGCAGTTTATGGTTTTTTTAAAGAGACTAAGATATTAAAAAATATCAAAATATCAAATTTTGTAACTATCAAAAGATTTCAGATGGCCAAATAATTATATATGCAAATGTATGTAACGTGCAAGATCATTTTTTTACATTAGTTGCGTTTTCAACAAGCTGTATTCATTATTGATTTTTATGAGAGGTTCTGTGCATACTTAACCTATATTGTAATTACGTTACACTAATGACGGACAATTAATCAGAAACACGTATCTATATTATCTTTACATGTGAAATTGCAGCTATTGGAAAGACAACGCAGCCGGTTCTATTGACTTACCTCGTAACCACTAAGTCTCAGATGCACCACAAACAGTTTCTAATAAACATTTTTCTATGTATACTTTACTCGTATTATCAAAATTTCCAGTCACAAAAAGTATCTATGTATTTGCTTCTGAATACGGTCCTGAGTTTAGCCATATTTATACCCGATTAATTATTGCCAACGTTACAAACTAGTACAAAGATGTCACTTGCTGGTCAGCTGTTTACCTAAGTAGAAATCAATACGTAATGGATACACGCGAAACAGGCTGTACATGATAGTATCCGATGAAGGTAGAAGATGCTACTTACGTCGACATATGATTCGTTTCCCACTTATTTTCAACTATTTTTCTACACTTTTCTAATAATGATATGAATTAATGCAGTCAACAGTAACAGCAAACATTAATTATTACAATAGTAATATTAAAATATGAATAAAAGGTTTAACACTAGTGAAAATTCTATGCTGAACAAGCCAAAGAAGCTCTATTGTATATTCTAACCGCATCTGTTCCGCGTCAGAACAAACACGAGTACTCGCTTGCCGCTTCAATTCGCTTGTTGCTGCCACGCCCAGGCATTTATTAGTTTGCTTCATAAACTATGGTCCAAAAATGTTTCCTTACAAAAGCTTGGCGTGTTGAAGTTTTAGGAAAAAATGGAAATTAGTTAATATTTTCAGAACCGCTTCAGGTATTTCACTGATATTTAGTACGCAGCAAAAGTGAATAAATTTCCATATTTTTTAATGCAAGAATAATTTTTCAAGAAAGAAATGGTACGCCAATGGTTTTCTGCCAAACAAAAATTATTTTTAAATTCCCCGTTCAATTTAAAACAAATCATCTCTCATGAGTTGCTTTCCTTCGATGCGCCATTTTTGAGTAAAAAAATAAAAACCCTTCTATTGTCCGAGAAAATTAATGTAATAATTGCAGAATGCAATTTCGCAATAAATATCTAGTTGCTCTGAAGTATGTCACTGGATTTTGACATCTGACAAGTCTCTATTATCCAAATCTGTTTTCTGTGACATCTTTCATATTATTTAGTTAATAATGGTGAATTATTCAAATGCAGAAATGGCGGAAGTGCATCATGTATATGGCCTTGCCGACGGTAATGGTGAGCAAGCCAGACGGATTTATCACCAGACATATCCCGATCGTGCTTTGCCAGATAGTCGAACCCTTCCTAATATTCATCGTCGTCTTGTTGAAACTGGTTCTGTCCGAAAAGTAACATCTGAAGGTAGATCTCTAAGTGTGAGAACACCTGAAATTGAGAAAGCAGTGCTGCAAGAAGTCGAAGAACATCCTGAAACGAGTACGAGGAAGATCGCTAGACACTTAAATATTTGCCATCAAATTGTTTGGAGAATTTTAGTGCATTTTTTGTTAGATCCTTGCCATATTTTAAGAGTACAGGCATTACTTCCCATTGATTTTCCAATGCGTGTGACCCTTTATCAGTGGTATTTTCAAAAAATTACACCGCAATTTGAATCAATGATTCTGTTCACGGACTAAGCTAATTTTTCTCGAAATGCCATTCAGAATTTCCACAATAATCATTTTTGGACAGAAGAAAATCCCTATTCCGTAACCGAAACCCATTTGAAATACCAATTTTCGGTTAACGTATGGGCAGGAATTATTGGCAACCACTTTATTGGCCCATTCTTCTTGCCGGGACGACTTGACGGCCAGACTTACTTCAATTTTCTTCAACAACAGTTGCCTTTGCTGCTTGATGATGTTCCTTTAGTAATAAGAAACAATATGTGGTACATGTATGATGGTGCACCAGCTTATTCCAGTGCAGCATTTCGTAATTATTTACAAACGGTTTATCCAAATCGTTGGATTGGCCGCGGTGGGCCCCAAGATTGGCAACCAAGGTCCCCAGACGTCAATAATTTAGACTTGTTTTGTGTGGCTATCTTAAGACACTAGTGTACACAAGTCCCATTAACACTGTAGAGGAATTAAGAGAAAGAATAGTTACAGCTTGTGATAAAATAAAAAACACTCCAGGGATATTTCAACGAGTGCGCAATTCCATGAGAAGGACGGCGGAAGCATGCATACTAAGCAAAGTGGGCCATTTTCAACAATTTTTGTAATCACTTCGTTGGTTTTAATGTTATGTTTAAGTTGTCAGTTGTTGTTGTTCATTACCCCTAATACTATATGTCTAATTAATCCATTAAATTAATAATAATTTTGTAATTTAGACAATAGAATGGTTTTTATTTTTTTACACAAAAATGGCACATCGAAAGAAAACAATTCAAGAAAAATCATCTATTTTAAATTGAACGGGGAATTCAAAAATAGTTTTTATTTGGCAAAAAACCATTGGCGTACCATTTTTTTCTTAAAAAATATCGAAGTCAATACCCGTACGCACGCCACTGTTTAAGCTAAAAATCATATCTGCATTGAAAAATATGCAGCTTTATTAACTTTTACTAGGTACTAAATATCAGTGAAATATCTGAAGAGGTTCTGAAAATATTAATTAATCAAACTTCAATATCCCGAGTTTTTGTAAGGAAACTTTTTTGGACCACAGTTTAGAAAGCAAACTAACATTAGTTTTTAATGTAGATTCACACCCTTAAATATTCGCATATCATTAAGGAACACCCTGTTTAATTAGCGACATGTAATTAGCTAACTAATCAGTTACATTAACTCGTTAGGTGTCGGCCACGATGAAATTCACTAATTACGATGTCAGTCAGTATTATCACCAAGATAAACCGGAATTCGGGCGGACCTTCCGAAAATAACTTAATCATGCTATTGAGAATTTGGAGCTGAGTAACGGAAACCGTTAGTAAGTCGAACTTCAATTTATCAGGTGATAGCGATTTGAGAAAAAGAGCAACGTACATACATATTCACTATCTCACCCTGAGAAGGCTTCTTAAGATCTGGCACTCGGTTGAGGTTAAGGGGGGTTGAACTAGATGGCTACGAAATAAAACAACTGATTATCTGGAGTTGAAGATTATTCGTGTATTAACTCTCAAGATGAAAAGATTACTTTAGAAAGCAAAGGACTCCGTTGTTTATTTAAGTTACTCTGTCAGCCAAATGAGTAAATATCAAGGACCAATATTGAGCTGATTTTCATTGAAGTTAATTAGAAATTCATAACTAGACATATAAATTTGATAAGTTGTATAAAATCAAGAGATTGAGATAGTTTCATTATCAAAGTTTTAATGAGATGTTGAAAGATAGTAAATTGATCTAGATTGAAGTCATAACTATGTTACCAAGAATCTAAATAGCCACTGTATGCATAATTAGTGGAATCGTGACCAGAGGGAAATTGAAAACTTAAGCACTAAGGAAGAGAATACTTACTCGAAAGCCAAGCGTAGAACTGAGTACCTGCTCTTCCCGAACGATCCTTTTGGATCGAGAGGTCGGACAGATGATCATGCATTCAGTGGTGTCGCATTTAAAAGGGACAATTTTAGAAGATGTACAATCAAGATCAACAAATGATTTTCACCATGTCATTTGGTGAGCTACTGTACCAAACACCTACCAATTAGACAGGTGGGAAGTTGGACGGTCGTCAACGGTAAAGTGAAAGCAAGCGAATATTGGAGAAAAACTCTACCAAAAAAACTCTATCGGCTGTAATTTACTTGATGTTTTCAGCCTTCATCACAGTTGATTATTTCACTTTATTACATCTCTAATCGAACAAATATTTAACTTCTACGAGCACCCTGTTTGTGTGTTTATGTGCCCCTATAAGGAGCATCCCCCATTCTCGGAATGAAGTTTTTGTTGGAAGGATGTTTCAACATCCATGTCATTACGTAAACTGCCTAATCATTTTCTTATAAAATGCACATGTGTGTCTTCATGTTAGAAAGAGCTGTTGAACATACTGAACTATCATCTAGGTCAGGAGTTCCCAACCAAGGGGGGCATAGAGAGATGTCAAGGGGGACGGAAAGCGTTTGCATTTTAGAAAGAAAAAACAAAAAGGATAAACAAACAGCATTAACAAGTCACATTACAATGTAATGTTTAATTTACACGCGTAAAATTAGAAATTGAATATTCTGTCAACCGCATTTTCAAAACCCGGCGTCGTCAAGCGTAGTATGAATGAATGAATCTTGAAATTAGAGGCATTTCAGCCACCATAAGGAGCCAGTGCATAGGCCGCTTAAGCGAGCCCTTATGCACCTCTACAATCCTTAGATCACAAGCCTCGCCCTTTTAGCGAAGTTGAGAATCGCCTTGAGTCCAAACTCCTTGACGTCCTGAGGGTCCAAAGTAATGGACCCCAGTATAGTCTGCCTATAGTAGCTCAGAGATTCACAGCGACACAAAACGTGCGCCGAGGTCTCTTCCTCTACCCCGCAGCGTTCACACAAGGGATCCTCAGCCACCCTCATCACGTGCAGGTGACGCCTTAACGTGTTATGGCCAGACAACAGTCCTACCAGCAACCTTAGGTTGGCTCTATCCAGAGATATGCAGAAGCGTCCATCCTTAGCACTGAGCTCTTCATTGACTTCCTGTGCCTGGCGGAGATCTCTGGAGATGCTTCTCCACTTCTGAGAGTGTTGTCTTGCAACCCACATCTCCATTTTCCTCCTAGCTTTATGCGCGGTCACTTCTAGAGCTGGCTCAGGACCAACGAGCTTGCTGGCTGATCCAGTCTTTGCCAGAGTGTCCGCCGTCTCATTGCCCCTTATCCCAGCGTGCCCCGGTACCCATATTAACGATACCGGATGCCTCGATGCGAGGCAATCCAGAGCCTCCCTGCATTGCAATACAAGACTCGAAGTAATCTTACAGGCACTTAGTGCTTTCATTGCCGCCTGGCTGTCGGATAAGATTGTTATTCTTCTCCTAGGCCCACCCTCCTCCAGAGTGCAAGATACACAAGCCAGAATCGCAAAGATTTCCGCCTGGAAAATAGTGGTGTATCCACCGAGAGGCAGAGATAGCCTAGTTCTAGGCCCAGAGACCCCAGCACCTGAGCCCTCTTCGGTGACCGAGCCGTCCGTGTACCAGACCGGCCCGCTCACTCCGGAGGGTCCCCGGCTACCGGCGTCCCACTCCTCCCTCGTTGGATACTCCACAATAAACTTGCGGTTGAAGCGATATTTAGGTGTAATACGATCACCGCTACTTAGAAGGATGGGGTCCTCCCTTTGCAATTCGACTAAGATGGCAGTATGCCCCTTGACAGGATTCAAGAAAGCCCAACTGCCCTGACTCCACAGTCGATGAGCGACTACTGTCGCTGCACCGCGGATCACCAGGTCCAGCGGTAAGAGATCCAACAGAGCTTCCATTGCACTCAATGGCGTTGTTCGCACTGCGCTTGTAATACTAATATAGGCCAAACGCTGAATTTTATTGAGTTTGGCCTTAGTTGTCTCAGTTCTAATGCAAGGCCACCAGACCAGTGAGCCGAACAAGAGAGACAGACGTACTATCGTCGTGTGGAGCCAGTATACCACTTTGGGTTTAAGCCCGCACCTTACACCGACAACACGTCCACAGGCCCACATCGAATTGCGAGCCTTGCTAACCTTGTATTCAACATGCCCTCTTCAGTTCAGTTTGCAATCCAGGATAATTCCCAGATATTTCACTGACTGGGACAAAATTAATCTAGTCCCAAAGAAGGTGGGCATGACCAGCCCGTCAAGCCTTCTTCTACTAGTGAATATGATCAGCTCGGTCTTTTCAGCATTAACAGAAAGATCGACTTCCCTACACCACGATTCCACAGAGCGCAGAGCGCCCTGCATAATTTCCGAGACTGTTCTACAAAAACGCCCCCTAACTACTATGCTTACGTCATCAGCATAGGCCTGCACGTAGACACCCATACTGCTGAGCCTAACGAGGAGTTCGTTCACCACGATACACCACAGTAGGGGTGACAGAACTCCGCCCTGAGGGCAGCCTCTAGCTACGCTCACGCTGCAGCTTACGTCATTCAGCATAGCTGTTGCTACCCGACCCTCCAGAGTAGATAGGACCCAATCTATTAGGATTGATCCAACTCCGTGTCTAACCAAGGCATGTCTGATAGAGTCGGTTGTGGTGCAATTAAATGCACCTTCAATGTCCAAAAAAGCCACGAGTGACACTTCTCTCTGATCTAGTCTTCTCCAGCCTACCCACCAGATTGTGTAAGGCCAGATCAGTCGAAGCGTAGTATAGTATATAGTAACATTCATCATTTAGAAAACAATTGTATACGTACCAGACGCGGATGAGTATCTGTGACATTCATTCCCACAAACTTGCGAAAAATTTGACGTTTCGATGTACATGTAGGTCGGCCAGTGAGACTTTTATACCACATCACAATCAAAACAACGTGGCGAAATAATTTTGAAACGACGAACTTTAAGTACCCAATATTGATTCCAAATATATATTTAACATTACTATTATAACCTCAACCTGCCTACAAAAATGTAAATATTCCGGTGGCCAATATACTGTTGAATACATTACGTTATTAAGATAAAATAATGGGCATATAATTAGTAATTACAAGTAGGTATTTTGATTATTTATTTATTACTTATTTGTTTTATTGTTATAGGTGCAAAATGGCAGCGAAAAAAAGAAAGTATTCCGAAGATTAAGTTAGGTTTGGATTTACCTTCATAGAAAAAGACAATTGACTCAGTGTGAGATATGTATGCAAGATTTAAGTAATGATAGCATGAGGCCCAATCGCCTTGAAAGGCATTTAAAGCAGCAACATCCTACTCTGGTTTTGAAGACGAAAGAGTTTTTTTTAAGCAGAATTACTCAAGCGGATGAGACTGGATCAATCGGGAAGTTACCACACAGTTGTATCGCAGCATACCAAAGCTTCATTTGAAATAGCTTTTATGATACCAAAGCAAAATAAACCTCATACTATCGGTGAAGAATTAATAAAACCATGTGTCCTAAAAGCCACGCAGATAATTTTAGGAAAAGATGCAGAGCTAAAAATGAAGTCTATTTCTCTTTCGAATAACACAGTCAAGCGTTGAGTCGCTGACATTGCACCAGACATAAAGTCACAAATAATTAACAAAGTAAAATTATCGCCATTTTTGCGATGAATCCACCGACATCGTAAATTGTGCACAGTTAATAGTTTATGTTCGTTACATCGGCGAATATATTCAAGAAGAGATTTTGTACTCCCAATCTTTGTCAGCAGGTACTACATCTGAAGATATATTTAATCAATATCAAATTTTGTTATGTGAGACAGGCTTTTCTGCTCTAGTTTTAGTTCAAACTAAACAGCGAAACCGTCTTGATGTCAATAGCAACCTGACGATCGCTCTGGCAAAAACAGAACCTAGAATCAACCGACTGCTACAGAACATGCAATCCCAAGTGTCTCATTAGTACCTAGTCTTATTTTATTCAAGTTTTTCGATAAAAAACATTTATTAGTGTATTTAAACTTTTAAAGTTTTTTTATTAGAATTAAAATAAACGTCTTTTTACCTATACAGGGTTATCCAAATTAAGTGTCCACCATTAGTAACTTTGTTATTAGTGAAAATACAAAGTTGTTTGAATTAGCAAACTAGTAGCATTTGTAACGCTGGTAAAAATGAGAAATAAAAAAAAACAATTGAGAGTCGTTATTTTTTCAGTAAAATAACATTTTTTTAAATGGAAACCCCTGTATATTATATTTTTTTCTGTTAAAGCATCAAATTTTAAACAAAAAAGTTCATAATGACTTTTCCGCTAAAGTCAAAAATAAAGTCAAAATAACGATAAATATTTTTAATTATTTGCAGTATTATAATATTAAGACGGCTATGAAAACAACATGGCGTTCGCGATTTGACAGCATTAAGATAAGCGACAAATTGTTAAACTGGACATACTCGCAACTAGAAGGCTTTGGAAAACAATGATAAAATCAAATAATGTCAAACATTAGTGTAAATACTTGTTTATAAGCTTTATTGTGTCATTAATTTAAAGAAATATGTTCTCCCATGAAGAAAAGTGTGATATGTTAGAATGCTATTTAGTGTGCAGAAAATCCTCCTTGAGAGCAAGAGAATACTACAGTGAATTATATCCCGCTCGCATTCAACCGTATGAACAATATTTTCTGAGACTTTATCGAAAATTTAGGGGCAACGAAAATGTTTTTGCTAAAACAAGGTCAAAAAAAGAATTCATAATAAGCGAGGCCACGGAAATTGCAGTTATTGGATATTTTGAAGCTTATCGTGAGAATTCAATAGCAGATATTCTCAAGGACTCTAATTTCAGTTATGGTACTGTTCAAAGGATTTTAAAAAAATACAAATTTATTCCGTATAAGTACCGACCAGTTCAAACGCTTTTGGCAGGGGATCCAGAGAGAAAACTTGTTTTTTGCCATTGGTATCTTAGCTTCTGTCGCCAAAATGTAAATAACTTTCGTTACCTTTTATGGACAGATGAATCAAATTTTTCAAATTCTGGAATGTTTAATAGAAAAAACCACCATTATTGTTCAAGAGAAAATCTTTTGTTAGTACATCCAAGAGGCCCACAAGTCCGTTTCAGTTTCAACGTTTGGTGCGGTATAATTGGTTCAAAAATTGTTGGCCCGTTCTTTTATGAGGGAACCCTAACTGGTGAAAGATATGTGGAATTTATGTCAGAAATTCTGACTAATTTCTTAGACGAATTGGATCTTATAAGTAGACATCATCTGCATTTTCAGCAAGATGGCGCACCTGCCCACAACTCCAGAGGTACTTATCATTTTCTAAGTACTACTTTTAATGATCAGTGGATAGGAACAAATGGCCCAATACAGTGGCCTCCCAGATCACCAGATCTAAACCCACTTGATTACTTCTTGTGGGGTTACTTAAAGAACCAAATTTACAAGCGAAGGTACGATAACCTTGACGCGTTAAAGAGTGCAGTTAGGGAAAAGATAACCCAGATAGATGGTAGGACCATACTTAAGACAGTTCGAGCAGTTGAAAAACGTGCCCAAAAATGTATTGAAGAACAAGGTGGTGTTTTCGAGCATCTTCTTTAAAAAAAATTGTTATTGTATTTTGTAAGATTATAAGTTGATGTTGAAAATAAAGTTTGTCAATACAATTTAATTGTTTCAGATTGGAGGCCATAACTTCAACAATTTGTAACCTAGGAGAAAAGTTATTGTAAGCTTTTTTGTTTAAAATTTGATGCTTTAACATAAAAAAATATAATATACAGGGGTTTCCATTTAAAAAAATGTTATTTTACTGAAAAAAATCAAAATAACGACTCTCAATTGTTTTTTTTTATTTCTCATTTTTACCAGCGTTAAAAATGCTACTAGTTTGCTAATTCAAACAACTTTGTATTTTCACTAATAACAAAGTTACTAATGGTGGACACTTAATTTGGATAACCCTGTATAATGTGCGTTTTTTCTTTGTATTTATTGAAAAAGTAAAGGGGGGCATGCAAATATAATTTATAGTCCGGGGATCCTGAAAAAAAAAGGTTGGGAAACCCTGATCTAGGTAGTTAGATTTTGCTTACTTCCAGAACAACAGTAAAGAACGTAGATTGAACAGACATAACGGCAACTCAAAGCGGCGAATCGGCCCGTCCGTCACGTTTCTGCGAATCCCGTAGCACGGCGTGATATTCGGGAGTTCATTTCCATAATTGATTGCAACAGCAGGAGCAGCAGATGACGATACCGAAGCATACCCCCGATGGATTCATCGCTAATGCGATTTTTTCATTTGCTCTTCTCACCTTCCTCCTTTTATCAATTGGCAACGAAACCGACATTTAGCTGAGAATAACAATTAGGTGATTAATGTACCTACTAGTGATGTGCCTTATATCGATAACTGTTATTAATAACTGGTTATTAGTAACTGTTATAACGTAATGCTTGCTACGGTATTAAACGGTTACCAGTTACTGACAGCGCTGTTACTTCGGTTCATATTTTTAACCAGCGACTGGTTACCGGCCCGCCGGCTACGTGAATACTAAACTTACTATTTGGTAATGAAAATCTTTGTACTATTTGAATATCGGTCCAGTGGCGGCGAGAAGAAAATCAAAAACAAAAAAATAAAAATCGACTAAATTTTTCTTTTAGACGTTTCACACAATCCTGATCATTTTCAGAAAAATTTTGCTAGGTTTGAAAATTGAGAGTTAGGGGTTGCAGGGAAAGGGGGGTATATCTCAATTTTTTGAGGTGGGGGGAGAAAGGTCATTTAATTCTTTGTTATGTTTGTGGCTAACCTTTTTCTCAGAAGGGATAACTTGTACCAAACATAATCCTATTAATCTCGTTTTGATGGTATTTTTATCCACAATATTTTTCGTTGACGCAATCAATCTATTGGTTGTCGGAAAAGTCATGACGCTTTTTTTTGTTTATTTTAAGGCCATTTTATTCATATACAGCACAAACTTCAATCAATAATGTATTGCCCATTTTGATCGATGACCTTTCGCCATCTTTCAGGCAGCTTCATAATTCCTCGCTCGTAGAAGGATTTGTCTTTACCGGCAAAAAATTGAACAAGGTGCTGATGTACAGCTTCATCTGAAGTAAAGCGTATTTCTCGCAAGGAATTTTGAAGCGACCGAAACAAATGAAAATCAGATGGGGCAAGATCAGGCGAGTATGCTGAATGTGGTAACACATCCCATCCTAACTCCAATAACTTTTGACGAGTGAGCAAACTTGTGTGCGGTCTCGCGTTGTCATGGTGGAACACAACTCCTTTGCGATTAATGAGCTCCGGATGTTTTTGCATGATTGATTGTTGCAAACTGTCCAATTGCCGACAATACACAGTTGTATCGATGGTTTGGTTCTTTGGCAGGAGTTCGAAAAACACGATCCCTTTAAAATCCCACCAAACAGAGAGCATCACCTTTTCCTGATGACTCTCTGCTTTCGCGATAATGTTACGCGTATCTACACTTCGGGACCAAGACCGTTTGCGAACCACATTGTTGTAAACAATCCACTTTTCATCTCCCGTTATCAAGCGCTTTAAGAAAGGATCGTTTTCCTCACGTTTAAGGAGCATATCGCAGATGTCTGCACGCGCCGTCAAATGAACCTCTCTCAGTTCGTGTGGTACCCAACGATCGAGTTTGCTTACGTATCCCAGTTTCTTCAAATGGTCGTGAACGGTTGAATGATGGATTTTTAAGGTTTCTGCAATTTCCCGTGTGGTGTAATGTGGGTTTGCTCCTACCAATGCCTTTAATTCGTCACTATCCAACTCAGTAGGCCGCCCTGATCGAGGTGCGTCATGGATATCAAAATCCCCATCTCGGAATTTTTTAAACCATCTCTGGCATTGCCGTTCTTGTAGTGCATGTTCTCCATAAACCTTTCTCAACTTTTCACACGCTTGTCTTGCGTTCTTGCCTTTGCGGAAGTAATACAGCAAAATGTGACGAAAATGCACAGTTTGGTCGTCCATCTTCAACGTCCTCTAAAATCAACGAGACTCAAATAAATCAATTAATTTTTTGGTGCAAATGAAGCTTGAAGTGTCAACTGTCAAACTACACAATCAACATACAAATGTCATTGACTCACGTACTTCCAACCATGCAATTGCATACTTTGTTGCATATACATCATGACTTTTCCGACAACCCAATATTTTTTCATAGCCACATAATTTGGCGAAACGATGGAATTTCAACTCCTTTTTCGACAATTATCAGGGTGTTCCTTAATGATATGCGAATATATAAGGGTGTGAATTTACATGAAAAATTAATGTTAGTTTGCTTTATAAACTATGGTCCAAAAATGTTTACTTATAAAAACTCGGGGTGTTGAAGTTTTAGCAAAAAAATGGAAATTAACTAATATTTTCAGAACCGCTTCAGATATTTCACTGATATTTAGTACGTAGTGAAAGTTAATAAAGTTGCATATTTTTCAATGCAAAAATAATTTTATCTTTAACAGTGGCGTGCGTTCGATATTTTTTAAGAAGAAAATGGTACGCCAATGGTTGTTTGCCAAATAACAATTATTTTTGAATTCCCCGTTCAATTTAAAACAAATGATCTCTTCTGAATTGTTTTGTTTCGATGCGCCATTTTTGAGTAAAAAACTAAAAACCGATCTATTGTCTATCTTGCAAAATTATTATTGATTTAATTGGAAAAATTAAACACATTAGTGGTAATGAACAACAACAAATCGAAGCAACTTTTCCACAGTGCAAATCAAAGATAAGAGAAGAGCTGATGTTTCTAGTTTCAAAATTATGGGAGGTCTGTTGCCGATTTTTCCCTCCATGAGAAGACTGGTCGTTTTTACTGAGTGAGTTCAACCCTTGTTTCCTCATTGGTCGATCAGTTTACAACCCTTGCAATGCATTCTCTTAAGATGGAAACTAACTTGGTCAATGATTCTTATACTTAATCTTTGAACTAAAAATGGCCTTAAACTCAAGGGGTGTCGTCAGCGTACAGTCTTCGCGTGGCGTCTCGTGAGTGTATTTGCTCAGGGCTCAGGGCAGACCCTGCAGTTTTCAATAATTTGAATGGATTGGGAATTCCTGTAATGCTGAGGCCCCACTTCGAGATGTCCTTTCAAATAATTATAAAAATCTTACATAGCATTTAGGTAAAACTAACGGTAACTTTCTTCTAAAATCTTGATGCATTTAGCAAAAGTTAGCTTCACTGGAACTACGCAGTCTTTCGTTAGTTTCCCCTGCCCCTCTCTAATGATAATTTCCAAACCGCATCTGTCAACGCGTACGTTGACAGAAGGTGGAATCGTTTCCAGCCTGGCGCACCTATTCATATCAGCTTAGGGAAAATCCTACTAAAAAACTAGCTGTTTGTCTCCTCTTTTTCATATTTTTTCACGCATCATTACATATATTAATAATTCTGCTAGCCTTCGGAAGTCTCAGGTATCCCATGAGACGCTTGACCATTCAGCGCCCGCGGTAGCTTCTAGCATCTGCTAACCAAATGGTTAAGTTTCAAGTTTTCCAGCACTCTTTTGGTTGTCAACTTTATAGTTATAGCAACCAAATGTTATTATATTACCTACCCAACTAGCAAAGTAGTGGTATAAGATTTTGGTAAAAGAACCGTTCAGGCATAAAAGCTCTCTATTGTTGTTGCCTGAACACCAAAATGCTGGTTTAATGTTGTGTGGAATGCAAATTTGCTTTCTGCAACATATTTGCTCTAAAATGAGGTGTTTAAAATATTCTTATAGCATAGTTATACAACATCTTATAGGGCAAATTTTTAACTGTTGCATAAACGTTTATACAACTATTTTATACGGCATATTTGCACGTTAGTCAAAATGGTTGTGTTGTGGCATCCATGGTAACGTTTATAAAACAAACCCGAGCCTTTTTGTTTTGCTGTGCAACTAACTACTTTAGCCAACAAATTGCTCCCAACGGAGGCACTTATACATCTGTTGTTTAGTAACTGTTAAAGGTTGTACATATGCTAAATATGTTGGTAAACAACTTCACGATAACCTAACTTTCTGCTGTCATATTTTTGTAAAATGCCATAACCAATGTTTTAAGACAAACAACGCATGCATATTGGTTCAAAAGGTTTTATCAACTGTTCAAACAGAAGATATAAATCTGGTACAAATTCTGGGTAAATCATTCGACTCTGTCGGTATTTCATTTCAGACATTTGTCAAATTGTTGTATAACACCTGCAAGCAACACCAAACTATTCTAATAACCTAAAGACAACATGGACGATGCCATGATTTTACACAACCACCCGCCATATTGGGCAAACATTTATTCCTCTATTTAATATTAAATAAATATGCTTCAGTTCGAAATTACAGATATAAAGAGATAAACATTAGTGTAATTGTGTCTAAATATAGGATTTGTGGAAGATTTAAAGCAGATAAGTTCAGTTTTCCATCTTCAAAATCTAGACCAACTTTTGATCATTGTCAAAATATGAATCAAATACGAAGCCCGTAGAAATTGGGTAACTAATTTGCACGATAATCACAATAAAATTTGCTTCGCAAGTAATTCAATAGCCCTATATCACAGTGTAGAAGTCTATCATATACCTGTGTATGAAATTCACAATGGCCGATATGTAAGTAAACAAGATGACTGTAATGTGTTAGTTATATATTCTTCACTTCGTCTATACAATAGATAAGAAATAGTTTGGTTGCAATAAAGTAGAATCACGTAACAGAATAGTTGTATAGTTGACAAAAACTGAATCTTGCACTGACGCAAATGTCCTATAGCGGCTGCAAGAGGCTTACACTTTTGTTTTATAACTGTTACCTGCAGCCCTTATTTAACCTCTTAAATGACTGAAGTGTCCTATTAGGTGTGCCCATTCCGCTTGTATAGCAGTTCTAAAAGGGTTTCGCCAATGTTCTTACAGTTTACAATGCTGTTTAAGGAATACTGTATAATCATTCTTGCAACTCTAATAGGAGTGATAATTGTTACTTGGGTATAATCTATCTCCAAACCATGTTTTTGTCCCATCTTATTTCAAAGGTTTAACTTTATTTCATCCGGTTCTATTGTATATTTTCTCTAAAGTATCGATTTGGTTTATCTCTTACTTTGGGGTTCGCTGGGTTGTTTGCAGATGTGAGTGTTTGTCCTGTCCGTATTTTTCATATCTGCTTCAATTTTATGGGTGCAACAAATTTTTACAAGGGTAGGCCGCATGAAGAAATATTTCAACGAATTTAGAAATTGATAATCTTGGTCGTCTACAATGGCGCTCTCAATGATCATAGCAAGCAAACTTGGAATGAACTATTTACATACTAAAAACTACTCAGTCTGCAAGATAACATTTTGTCTTGTCTTGGGTAGTCCGTGCGAGCCAGCATCACTCTTCATCTCCAATGTCCAGGGTCGACCTCGCTCCCTCCTAGAACTGTTTCTTTTATACAAAGCGAGCATTATCTAATTGACAAGAGAACTGGGCGAGAAACACAGAGACAACCTGCTTGATGCCAGCTTTTAAGCCATAATATCCATTGATAGGCGTTTAACCTATCACTATACATATATCCGCCTCCGAGATGAAATGAGACACCGTAGCGTCATCTCTGACAATTTGCCACGCTGTTTGTTCTCTCCACTCTATTTAGGGATCTAGTTTTAAAAGGTTAGTCTCTCATAGTTGGCGCTGTAGCCAAATATATTAGGATATAACACATGTTGGGCTACAGCGCGATCTATGAGAGACCAACCTGTTCAAATTATATTTCTAATTAGTTCGGAGTGAAAAAGTATAGCTGTGCACATTCTCAAAGATGACGCTACAGTTTGTCATTTCATCTCGGATATTTTTTCGTTAATCAATGCCTTAATCAACAAACTAGATGAAGAAACAGTGTATAGCCATCGCTAACGTACACGTGCCATGCCAAAATCCATCACGGCATAAGCATCTTATTACCATCAAGGTAGTAATTTCCTGAAGTGTTTCCTTTCACCCACTCCACCTGTTCTTTCTTGACGTTACGTACGTTGTAGTCACGATGTAATGGAGGTGACAAAGTGACGTATGGCTTTCTCCTGGTTAAAGGGATACGCTGAATTTTAAGTTCCCTCCTTGGAATAACTTTGCGCTGTACTTGACTCAGATTTGTAATCTTGGAGGGATGGACGTGAGAAAGGGAAGATTGCCAACCTAATTTATCATCAAGCTCTAGACGCGTGAATTATAATAGGTTCATTTTTTAGCTCGACGCACGTCTGATGACATTATAAGTTATCTTGTCAGGCAAACCATTTCAATAGCAACTTCAGATCAACTTTGCAACATAAAATATTGTAATGTGGCGTACAATATACGTGCCGTTGTGAAAATTACTTATTATATTATACAGGGTGTAAACGTTATGGTAGTCATTATTGAAATGGGTAATAGGGGGGGGAACGAAACAAGTCGAAAAGTTCATATGACCCATGATCCAAAAGTCAATAGATTTTTGTCTAAATGGCTTTATAGTTTACAACTTTAAGTGCTTTATATCGACCACAATCACCACAATCTTACTAATTTTTATTATCTAATCTAGAACGTTTTTAATTTGGGTAATTAACAAATAAATGGCATTAAGCTTTTCTAAATTATGCCAAAATTTGTAGTCAGTAAGTAAGTAAGTTTCATTAAATTAAATATTTAAACCGCACATGAGCAGCGCGTCGGTCAGTCATCACCCTTATCGAACCGGCAATCGATCGCAAACGGTAACAGTGGTTAGTTATTGTTCGCGTACGTCGTCGTGTTTATTTACAATGTTCTCGGATGAAGAGTTCGCCGACATGTTGTTAGTGTACGGTGAATCTCGTCAGAATTCAAATCTTGCAGCTCAAATTTATTGCGAAAGATTTCGCCAGCGGGTACACCCAGACAGAAGAACATTTTTGCAAGTGAACCAAAGAATTCGAGATACAGGAAGTGTTCAGCCCACTAATATTTGCACTCCTGAAAGACAGGTTACTGTAGAGCAGGAGGAACAAATTTTAAATAGCGTGGAAATCAATGCGGGAATTAGGCAGCCGCGTAGGACTATTGCATACCATAGTCCATAACGTCCACAACGAGTGCAGACCTTGTTACCAGAAGACTGTCCTTGCAGACTAACATTCTGTCAGTGGTTTTTGCACAAAAACATTGAAAATCTGGATTCTAGCGACGGACAAATGTACTTTTTCGCTAGACGGAATATTAAATTTCCATAATACTCACACGTGGGCTTAAGAAAATCCTCATACCATTCGTGAAGGTCATTTCCAACAACCTTTTAAAATAAATATTTGGGCGGGTATTCTTGACGATCAGGTAATTAGCCCTTTCTAGTTAACCCCCTTAGCTTTCTAGCCAATAACCTACCAGAACTTTTGGAACAGACCTTAGACAACATGCCATTACAACGGAGACAGAATTTGTGGTTTCTTCATGACGGGGCACCACCACACATTTTTAGAGGCGTCATTCAGTACTGGAATGAACATTATCCAAATCGCTGGATCGGTCGAAATGCTCCTGATCCTCGAAAATGGCCAGCAAGATCTCCTGACCTCAATCCGATGGATTTCTGGTATTGGGGAGAACTTAAAGGGATGGTTTATGGGGCTGGTCCAATAACAACTGAAGCACAACTTCGCGAAAAAAAAATTATTGCTGCTGAAATAAATGCGCAACTTCGAGGACCTAGACTAAGAAGAAACTGGGTTCGTCGTAATGAAGGTTGTGTGGAAAGTGGAGGACGGCGTTTTGAACACCTTCTTTAAATACAAAGAAAATGCAGTGTGGGTTTTAAAAAGAAAAACAATGTATGTATCAAAATTGTGTTCCCTATTTATAAATGGATATTTATTTGTTAATTACCCAAATTAAAAACGTTTTAGATTAGATTATAAAAATTAATAAGATTGTGGTGATTGTGGTCGATATAAAGCACTAAAACTATAAAGCCATTTAGACAAAAATATGTTGACTTTTGGATCATGGGTCATATGAACTTTTTGACTTGTTTCGACCACCATATTGCCCATTTCAATAATGACTATGATAACGTTTACACCCTGGATATAATACATTCAAAGATAATTTGTAGAACGCTGGTTAATTTTATTGTGAACAATATTGTCTTTTTGCTGCAGAGCCATGGTGAAATAAGGCACAGAGTTCTTTTTTGGAAAGTCAGCAGCTTTCCTGGATTTCAATGTAACAATATCCTTTTGTAACATTGCCATTGTATTATCGTTCTTCTTCCGATTCATATTTTCATATTTATACTAACAAAATGCTATTTTTTTGCGACGTGTGCTGAAAATGCCAGCTACAATCTACATGGTGTCTATTAAATTCCCGCACACCCACAAAAATTGGCAATCAAGCCTATTTTGTAATAAAGGTTATAAGATTCAGGAGCTCGAAAAAGCATATTGTTCATGACCTAAATCATGACCTTGTAAGTCATTTGAAGGTGAAGTTTGTAAATTCAAATACCGACCGCCATTTTTGACAGCAGATTTGTATCGAGCTCGAGAGTTTAAATCAGAATGCGTTTTAATAATAATAATAATAATAATAATAATAATAATAATAATAATAATAATAATAATAATAATAATAATATTAATAAATACTAATAATAATAATAATAATAATAATAATAATAATAATGATTATAGCATTGGTAACATTGAGCACGAAGAGCTGAAGAAACGACTGACAAAAGAGTACTATCGGCGTATAAGGTTTGTTCTCAGGACGGAGCTAAGTTGAATACACAAAAAGGCACAAAAACAAGGTATTTGCACTGGCTAATGAGCAAAAGGGCTGGTTTAGCGAAAATAATACAGTTGGAAACAGTGAGGATGTTCGAATAATGAGGGGTGTACCCATCATCACTGATAGAACCATACCTGCGAACCCCCCGAACATAGTGTATATTGACAAAAGAACGAACACCTGCTTACTAGTAGATGTGGCGGTTCCTAATGATTCGAACATAATGCTGAAGGAAAAAGAAAAGTTAAGCAAGTATAGAGACCTGGAAATAGAAGTAAGCAAAATGTGGAACGTGAAGACCCGAACAGTTAAAGTCATTGTCGGAGCCCGAGGGTTCCTTAGTAAGGAGATACAGACCAACTTGGGGTACCACTGGAACTTTCATGCATGCTATATCGATTTCACGAAGGCATTTGATTCTGTACTTCATAACTGGCTACGCAAGGTGCTGGAACTATACTAAGTGACATATAAATCCGAACACACAGTTTAAATGGTTTTATTTTAATAAAAGTTGGTGAATGTATTTATCTTACTGTAAATAACAAGTGAAAAAATTTTCAGCCTTATCAGTTGGACATTCCGGTTTTTATACTGCTTTTTTTTAATTCAATAACGCTCTAAAAATGAATATTTCAGCCGCAGTAAAGAATCAACGTTGGCGGATTTTGGTTCTTGACATCCTTTACGATCGGTTACGATGCCTATAGTACGGAGATCTGTACGATTTCGTCAACTTAGTGAGTTTGATAGGGGCCATATAGTGGGACTTCGGGAAGCTGGACTTTCTTTTCGGGCAATTGCAGTTAGAGTGCAAAGAAGTGTAGACACTGTGGTTAGGTGTTGTCAGGCATGGCTTCGAGAAGGCCGTACGCAAAGAGCAAGGGGCACTGGACGCCGCCGTAGAACAACAGACCGTGAAGATCGCCGTATAAGATTATTGGCCTTAAGGGACCGTTTCTCCACTACCAGGTCCATTACAAATGAATGGTTTGCAGAAGACGGAAGACCTATTGGCATGCGAAGTGATTACCGACGAATGAGAAGTTTTGGCTTGTTTTCATACCGGCCACACTGGGTCCTCCCTTTAACTCGAGAACACCGACGTAATCGCCTTGAGTGGTGTAGACAACGGTCACTCTGGGATCAGGAATGGAACAGTATTGTCTTTAGTGACGAGTCTCGATTTTGTTTAGGCATGCACGATGGTCGTGCCAGGGTTAGAAGGCGACGTGGTGAAAGGAGGAATCCACAGTTTTTTGTTGAAAGACATGTTCATCACACTGTTGGAGTTATGGTTTGGGGTGCTATAGCTTATGGTTCCAGGTCACCTTTAATCTTCATCAGAGGTAACATGAACGCGCAGCGTTATATCCACGAAGTTCTAGAACCCCATCTTTTACCCTATCTTGACACCCTGGCAGATCCAACTTTCCAACAAGATAATGCCCGACCACATGTTGCAAGAGTCACAATACACTTCTTTCAACATGATGATGTCACATTGTTACCATGGCCACCAAGATCTCCCGACTTATCCCCAATTGAGCACGTGTGGGATATGATGGGTAGGAGATTGCTCAATTTGCAACGTCCTCCTCAGACTCTAGAAGCACTTCGAGAGGAGTTGGTGGTTGCCTGGAACGAGATACCACAGGAGGACATTGACCACCTGATCAGAAGCATGCCTAGGCGCGTTGGAGAATGCGTAGCACATCAGGGTGCATCCACACATTATTAAAGGTCAAAGGGCTTTAAAGCAGTGCAATCATTTTGAAATATTTACTTATTATGCTTCATTAAGTACTTATACAAAATTTTATTAAAATAAAACCATTTAAACTGGGTGTTCGGATTTATATGTCACTTAGTATATATAAGATCCATCCATCGATCAGAGTATTATTATCGCATTCTATGACTTTATGGAAGACACAACATCAACAGCAAGATGATAGGCAAACAGCATATCCAGAGGGATCTTTCAAGCCGATTCATTGAGCCCAACCTGGTTTTGTTTAGCCTTAAACCCCCTCTCGACGCTAGTCGACAACAGCAACGTGGGATACAGAATTAAGAAGAACAGTGCAGTCAGAATTAACCATATGTTTTACATGGATGACATCAAACTGCTCGCAGAATCAAAGCAGCAGCTAACTTCGTTGATTACTACCGTTAAATTGTTTAGTAACAGCATATGCATGGAATTCGGTATAGAAAAGTGTGCAACTGTTAATGCCAGCAAAGGACGCATCATTAGTATAGGTGAGATAATAAATGACATCGCGGAAAAGGCGATTCGTATAAGTACCTTGGGCTCAAACAACAACTGGGGCTAAATCACAGCGAAATCAAAAAGAAGTTAATGGAAAAATATAGAAAACGCCTGGTAAAACTGCTAGACACCAAGCTGAATTCCAAAAATATGATACCAGCCATTAATGCATGGGCAGTCCCAGCCCTAATTTATTCTTTTGGTGTCATTGAATGGAGCAAGACCGATCTGGAAGAGCTGAACAGGCTAACAAGGAGGTCCATGACAAAGTTTCGTATGCTCCATCCTAACTCTGTTGTGGAGCGGCTCTACATGCCCCGCAATAAAGGCGGCAGAGGACTAATCAACGTATCCCAGATGCAAATCATGCATCTTCGTTAGTATTTCTTGTACGACTAATCAAAGAGGCAGATTGCAACGCAACTCCCCTGTGTATGTCACAGTTCCAACAGCCATCCAGATGCAATACAACAAGAGAAAGGTTGCAATCTTGGAAGAACAAACAATTGCATGGCAGGTATCCGTCTCAAATGGAGAATGTTGGTATTGACAAAAAAACATCGTTCTCGTTTCTCCAGCGTAGTTTCTTACACCCAGAGACTGAAAGGTTTATCTGTGCTATACAGGATAAGGTTATCCGCACAAGAAATGATGACAAGCACATATTGATGAACCCTATCACTGATAAGTGCCGTAAGTGCGATGCAGTAGGCGACACAATTGAACATGTCACAGGAGCATGCTCTAACCTGGTCAAAGAGGCATACTTAGGCAGACACAACAAAGTAGCCGCAATAATACACCAGCTAATCGCACACAAAGAAGGTCTAATAAAAGCAAAGGTGCCTTACTACAAAATATCACCCTGTATACGTTCTAGAAAATCAGAACCTGTTGATGTATTGGGATCGCCGAATAACCACTGATAGGCGCATAGAGTATAATCACCCGGATTTAGTCCTCATATACAAACAGAAACAAACGGGATTCATAATCGATATTGCGGTTCCACTTACGCATAATCTTAAGTCCGTGGAAACTGAAAAATGCTCCAAATATCAAGCCCCCAAAATAGAACTAGCACGGATGTGGAAGTTAAAAGAAGTAATGATTATTCCCATCGTCGTATCAGTGGAAGGGGTGGCCACGAACGCTTTGTCGGAGAATTTGAAAGTCTTGAACTTTCCAAATAGTACATGTATACAACTGCAGAAGGCAGTGATCATCAACACTTGTCGGATTACAAGAAATTTTTTATCGATATAGGAAATTGGTGGCGAGTCATGATGAATTTCATTCTCACCCAGAGACACAATCTATAAACATCATTCGAGGTGGTCCAGATACTACCAGCTTAAGCTGTGAAAACTCAGGATAATAATAATGATAATAGTAATAATAATAATAGTAATAATAATAATAATAATAATAATAATAATAATAATAATAATAATAATAATAATAATAATAATAGTGTATGTATCAGCTGTTTCAGATACATCCACAACTTTTAGCGAAAAAAGGAAAAGAGATTTTGTCAACTATAAAGAAAACAATCCAGATACCGACAGCTCAATCGAGAGAGCAGGTGATGAGAACAAAAAGAAGAAACGAGGCTGGCCGAAAGGCAAGCCAAGAAATTCCAGGTCGAGTGAGGCCTCCAGGGAGAGCTTGATGGACCCTACCTCGCCCAAGAGTCCAGACGAAAAAAATGTGGAAGATCTCCATAATTGATAGGAATTCTGTGATAATTGTATATTAAACTCTATTTCATAATATTTATTTTCCTGTTCACGTATATACAATTTTTTTCCTAAATTTTATTTTATACTTATTTATTACTAGTGTATAAATTCTGTTCGTATTTCTGGGTATACCTTTTATTAAAAATTTCTTAACAATGACCACTTTAATACAGTGGAACATGAACGGATGTATAAATCGTTATCCGGAAGTCAAAATGATAATCACAGAAAAAGCGCCTACCTGTATTTGTGTCCAGGAGACACATTTCGCTCCTGAAAGTAATTTCAACCTGCGAGGCTTTTACTGCTTCCGGAAAGGTGTCATCCCAACACATCGTCCGAGAGGTGGAGTAGCTACCTTCATGAAAAAAGAATTACAGCCTAGAGAAATACCTTTAAATAAACCAATCCAGGCAGTTGCAGTTCGTACAATGGTCCCAAATAAAATTACAATCCGTAATATCTATTTACCAGATGAGAGTTGAAGCCATACACATATGATAGATATATTTATGGAACTTTCCGCTCCTTTTGTTGTAGTTGGCGATTTCAATGCGCATAACCCCCTGTGGAGATCACAAACCTCCCAACTAACAATTATTACTCCTATTAGAGTTGCAAGAATGATTATACAGTATTCCTTACAAAGCATTGTATACTGTAAGAACATTGGCATAACCCTCTTAGAGCAGCTATACAAGCGGAATGGGCACACCTAATAGGACACTTGAGTCATTTAAGAGGTTATATAAGGGCTGCAGGTAACAGTTATACAACAAAAGTGTAAGCCTCTTGCAGCCGCTATAGGACATTTGCGTCAGTGCAAGATTCAGTTTTTGTCAACTATACAACTATTGTGTTATGTGATTCTACTTTATTGCAACCAAACTATTTCTTATGTATTGTATAGACGAAGTGAAGAATGTATAACAGTCATCTTGTTTACTTACATATCGGCCATTGTGAAGTTCATACACAAGTACCGATATGACAAACTGTGATATAGGGCTATTGAATTACTTGCGCGGCAAATTTTATTGTGATTATCGGGCAATGTAGTTACGCAATTTCTACGGGCTTCGTATTTGATTCATATTTTAATAATGATCAAAAGTATGTCTAGATTTTCAAGATGGAAAACTGAACTTATCTGCATTCAATCTTCCACAAATCCTATATTTAGACACAATTGCACTAATGTTTATCACCTAGATCTGTAATTTCGAACTGATACATAATGATTTAATATTAAATAGAGGAATAAATGTTTGCCCAATATGGCGGGTGGTTGTGTACAATCATGGCATCGTCCATGTTGTCTTTAGGTTATTAGAGTATTTTGGTGTTGCCTGCAGGTGTTATACAACAATTTGACAAATGTATGAAATGAAATACCGACAGAGTCGAATGATTTACCCAGAATTTGTACCAGATCTATATCTTCTGTTTGAACAGTTGATAAAATCTTTTTAACCAATATACATGCGTTGTTTGTCTTAAAACATTGGTTATGGCATTTTAACAAAAATATGACAGCAGAAAATTGGGTTATGGTGAAGTTGAATACCAACATATTTAGCAACAAATGTATGCCGAGCACAGTAATTTTGTACTACAAAAGTTGTAATATTGTTGCATATGTACAACCTTTAACAGTTACTAAACAACAGTTGGATAAGTGCTTCCGTTGGGAGCAATTTGTTGGCTAAAGTAGTAAATTTGCACAGCAAAACAACAAGGCTCGGGTTTGTTTTATAAACGTTACCATGGATGCCACAATACAACCATTTTGACTACAGTGCAAATATGCCGTATAAAATAGTTGTATAAACGTTTATGCAACAGTTAAAAATTTGTCCTATAAGGTGTTGTATAACTATGCTATAAGAATATTTTAAACACCTCATTTTAGAGCAAATATGTCGCAGAAAGCAAATTTGCATTCCACACAACATTGAGCCAGCATTTTGGTGTTCAGGCAACAACAATAGGGAGCTTTTATAGCTGAACGGTTCTTTTACCAAAAGCTTATAGCACTTCTTTGCTAGTTGGGCTTAGACCCTCGAGGGCAGAGAATAGAAGAGATCATAAACGAATTAGGGCTCGTTCTCCTAAATACAGGAGAAGGAACCTTCTTCAACGCTCGATCACAAAGCTTCTCTTGCGTTGATTTATCTTTGTGTAGCTCAAATATCGCACACTTGCTGACATGGAACATTCTCGAGGACCACTTACACTACGATCACCTACCTATATGCATCAAAATAGCAGGTGATCTTCCTCAAAGCGAAATGGAACTTATACCGGTGTAAAATTTTTCCTTTCGAAATCAACAATGATGTTGATGTGTCAACAAGGCCAGTAACAGAATCCATCGTCAACGCAGCCATTGCTAGTACCCCTAAGAGATAAAACTCTAATAGAAGACGGTGGAGCAATGAGCTATACCAGGCTCTGGAAGAGAAAAAAGAGTTACTGAGGATTTTTAGAAGAAACCCAACTATGGAAAATATGGTAGCTTTTAAGAAACAAAGAGCCAAAGCACGCAGGTCAATTTTAAATAATGCAAAATCATCTTGGGAGCTATACGTTTCTGGTATAACGAAAGACACACCCTCAAATGAAATATGGAGTAAAATTAGATCCATTGCAGGCAAACGTTACCAAAACCTTCCAAATATGCTAATTGTAAATAATACCGAAGTCACAGATCCTATCGATATACCCAATGCTCTAGCATCCCGCTTCCAGGAATCTAGTGGCACGCAAAATTATGAACCGCACTTCATAGAAACGAAAACAACAGTTGAAGCTGTAGAACTGAATTTTCAAGAATCAGTAAAATCAGATTACAATTTACCTTTCTCATCCACCAAAATGACGAGCGCGCTGGAAGAATTACGTAATTCAGCGCCTGGCCCTGATTCGGTTAACTACGAAATGCTTCGAAACTTACCTGAAACACTTGCCGTCATTTAACACTTTATTAATTGATATAATAATTGAATTGTCCTTTTTACCAGCTCATCACTTTTGGTTTATATTAACAATTGTATCTTAATTATGAGTCAATTATTCAATCTCAGTCACAGCGAACACACACACTGTAATTCCGGTTCGGTCCATGTAAAATATTGTTGGAACCAAATAAAGTTTTTTAAAAACGAAGTTTGAAGTTCCGACTACATAATTGGCGCAGCCCGCAGTAGGATTCCCAAAGGGATTTTCGCCGATTACCCCTTGAGTCCGAACTCTTAATTGGGAATCACGTGACGAGCCGGTTCGACTGAAGAAAGAAGAAAGAATTTGGACCACAAGTGCCCTTTGTCCTGTTGAAGTCGACGTCCACCTGAGGAACCTAGGCCAAGAACGGGATGGAGTACTGGACCTATCAGTAAGTGCACATTGTATCCTTATTTTTTCATGAGTGACTCACCCCGACCTGTACATCCTTTCGAAGGTGATAGTGCAGATCAAATCGCTAATCGCATAGCAAGCTTAGAATTAGGAAGTAGAGAAATAAGACAAGCAAACGAAACTATAGAAAGGATAATAATGACGACCCCCAGTAGAAATAGTGCCCCCCAGTTCGACATAAAATTATTAGAAATTGTCCCAGAATTTGATGGGAATCCCTGTAGACTATATAGATATTTAGAAATAAGCACAGATTTATTAAATAACTATTGGAACACTGACGATACAGGATGTGTCCAAAACAAAATACTGCTGCATGGCATTTTCTCGAAATTGACTGGTGCTGCAGAGCAAGTATTTTCTCTTAGCGGTTCCACAGACAGCATAAAAAAATTGCTATTTTACAAGTAAACAAAAAGCAGCCAAATTGTAACAAAATTCCCGTAACTGGCCTTAATTGAAGAAGTTTCAGAGTCCAAATACATTGCTATTTTTCCGAAACCTGAAAAGCTGATAATAATCAAGTGTGAACAAGATGACGTCATAGAGTTAAAAGGCATTTACCTACTTGAAGTGCCTTACCAGTGCAGCATACAAACGAAGTACTACATTTACAAAAATCAAAAAGGAACAACCATGGAAAAGCCGCTGTTGCTTCCAGAGGTCCATATTTCAGCAAAAACAGAAAATCCAAAGGAAATCAAGTTAGTACATATTTCCTTAGATAAACTTCATCACTTGCAAGAACAAGCCGACCAAATCCAGGTAGATCTTCCCGAAACAGTGAAGCACCCCTACAAATGGAGTCTACCCCTGTATGCAATTATGTTAATTGGAATTGCAAGCATTTTCGTGAAAAAGTATTGCCAGAGAAGAAGAGGATCAAGAAGAAGTCAACATTTAGAAGAAATCGAAATGCAACCTCAGAGGCACGAAGTTTTGTTTGTGCCCTCCAAAACTTCATCTTAAGGGTGGAGGAGTTATGTTGCCGTCATTTAACACTTTATCAATTGATATAATAATTGCATTGTATTCCTTTTTACTAGCTCATCACTTTTGGTTTATATTAACGATTGTATCTTAATTATGAGTCAGTCGTTGTTGGAACCAAATAAAGTTTTTTAAAAACGAAGTTTGAAGTTCCGACTACATAATTAGGAGGCACTCCCAAACCAGTTGAGGGAAGCAATCATAATCGCTATTCACAAAGTAGGTAAAGATCCCAAGTATGCTCACAACTACCGACCTATCTCTGTCACTAGCCCTATTAGTAAATTATTTGAGAAAATGGTCAATAAAAGGCTTGTGTGGTGGCTGGAGGTTAATAACAAGATTTATAAATACCAATCTGGGTTTCGCAAATATAGATCCACCATTGACCAATTGGTCTACTTAGATACGGCTTTCCAACTTGTATTTGCCGAACGAGCACCTTATTGCCGTATAGTTGGGGGAGTGTCCCCATATTAAAACTGCTTGAATCGAATGAAAACATGCATAGTAACTTATAATTAAGATTTTATAAGGTACTTGGTCCTTCACTTTATGAATGAGGTATATTATTTTGGATAGGTTATTTAAAATACTATAATAATAATAATAATAAAATGCCTTTTATTTTCCTGGCGAGGATTCAGCTAGCAGCTGTTTTTACTCCCTAACCAGGGCTCCAATTGCTTACATGCACCTTTACAATAAAATTTAGTAATTTATAAGAGTGTTGGAAAAAAAACAACAACAAGAGTCTGTTTACAGTTATATAGGCCGTCTCTAAATATGAGCTCCTTGATTTGTCCTTTAAATCTACTAAGGTAGCTGCCTGACTGAAACCGGTATTTTATGATACAATGCAGCTCCTATATAAGAAAACGATTTTTTAAAATTAGATGTATTGTGAGCAGGAATATCCAGTGTATGATTGACATATCTAAGATTGGCATTATGATATTGATTACGTATAGATAATTTATCTTTTAAGTAGACGGGGCGTTTATTACAAAGAACGGAATGCACCAAACAGCACAGATGCACCATCCACCTTTTTCTCATAGTTAACCATGGAATACGCGTCAAATATGGTGATATACTTTCTCGTCGGAGGACACCTACTGCATAACGGACACATGCATTTTGAATTTTTGGTAACCGGTATGATTCACTTTGTATCAGGCAAGGACCAAACATAGAATCAGCATATTCTACATTGCTTAGAATCAACGAATTAGTTAACCTAACTTTGGCGGATTCAGAAAGTATCTGTCTGAAACTATATATGATGTTCAAGGCACTATATGAGCTTTGTACTATTTTTGTGACATGGTCATGGAATGTTAACGATGAGTCAAAAAGCACACCTAAATTTTGTATCTGCATTTTATGATGGAGTGGCTCACCTCCGATAGATAAATTGACAACTTTACTGTCAAAATTGCTTAGCTTGGATTTAAAGGTAATGACGGTGGATTTTCTTATTTATAAGTAATCCATGGCTAGAGAAATATTGATTTGCAGCCTGTAGGTCTCTTGACAGTTTGGTATTGGCTTGTAAAAAATCATCAGGATTATACGAAAGGTAGATCTGGGTGTCATCTGCATAGGAGTGAACTTTGCAATAAGAAATAGAGTCGTTGAAATCTGATACAAAAAGTTAAATAAAATTGGCCCCAGGATCGAATCCTGTGGAACACCTTGCATAACAGTGCATTTTGAAGATATTTTTGCTCCAAGTTTCACCATTTGTGATCTACCAGATGGATAACTAGAGAACCAGGCAAGAGATGACGCAGAAAATCCAAAGAAAGACAGTTTTGCCAAAAAAAATCTATGCAGTCAAAAGCTTTAGACAGGTCTATAGCTCTTAAGTAGTCGTCACTGACATCAATCAGTGCAGTTACAGTACTATGTCCAGGTTTGAAGCCTGATTGTGTGGAAGGTATCAAGTTATATTTTTTTTATATGAATAGACATCTGCCCAAATACAATTCTTTCTAATAACTTAGACTATACATGTATATTATAGACTGATAGGTCTATAATCACTAAGTTCCAGTGGATTATCAGTCTTTGGCAAAGGTATCACAGTTGCTAATTTCCACAATTCTGGAAAAGTGCCAGTCTCCAAAAAAAATTAATGATATGCGTAATAGCTTTGAGACAATATGGTATGAACATTTCCAATATTCTTAGGCTCAGTCCATCATGACCTGCACAATTTGATTTTTTTTCATAAACTCGTCAAATATGTTTTGCTGAGATATTAAAGTGAAGCTAAAATCCTCATCAACAGAACGATGCTTGTGATTTTAATAGTACACTAGTAGCAATTCATCTATTGTGCTATTTGGAATAGAGTTTATAAAGAAACTATTGACAGAGTCAGGTTCCAAAGATCAGTCATTAAACTTATTTTTATTACCATGTATACCTAATTGCTTGATACATTTCCAGCTACGAGAATTGCGCTTTTGCTATTACTGATACTCAACGTAAGCCTTCTTCTCTCTACGAATGGACGTAGTTACTAAATTTTGAAATTGTAATAAATCCATTTTTGTTCAATGACTTCTTTTCAAGATTTTTTCTTTTTCAAGTTTTTTTAACTGAAATAAGCTTTATCTCTTAATTTCATCATGAGACGTATGTTCGGTGTTATCCAAGGAGAGACCTTTTGGATACCTTCTTGTATTTCAGAGGAGCACATGCATCTAGAACAAATAGAATTAGTTTATTCAAATACTCAACTTTAGAATTAATATCAGGATGATGGATCACACCTAACCAGTAGAGAGAAGAGGCGACAGTAATGAAAAGGTTCATGTGCATATTCTTTAAATTTCTTGTCTCTATATACTTAACATTGCTGGCGACAGGTAGTGATTCTACACAAAAATATACAAGGTGGTGATCAGATATCGAACGGAAGTTAACAGTGCCAGTTTTAGTGACTGGTACATTTTGACTAACAAAAGCCACGTCAATCAATGTAGAGGTGAAATTGGTAAATCTGGTTGGTTCTTTAACAATCTGAGCTAGTCCATAATCTCTCAATATGTTACTTAGGAAATCATAACTGGAACCTGACTTATCCAAAAATTAATATTGAGGTCACCCATACAAATTATGCTATCTACTTCCAAATGAAAGTCCTCCAAAGATGCTTCCAAATCTAACAGTGCTGAGAAATCTACCGACGGTGGTCTATAAACAATACCAGTTGCATATACGTGCTTATTAATTCTAATTTTAACCCATAGTTGTTCTAGACCAGCTTCAACTTGACTTTTTGAGTTACATATGTTACAAATAAGGCCAGTTCTTATGTAAAAAGCCACCCCACCACCTCTTTTGCCATGTCGGTCAGATCTAAAAAGTTGAAATCCCTCAATATCAATATGCTTATTCGAAACTTCAGGATTAAGCCATGTTTCTGTTAAACCAAACACATCGAAGTTTTGAAGCAAAACGTAGTCCCTAATATCACTGAAGGAGCTAGTCAAGGATCTCACATTTAGAAAGCCAATCAATAAATTATGGTCATCATTTGCAATAACATCAAATTTATACATGTTTATCAGTTCTAAATGATCGTTAAAATATTCAGGAAAAAAAACAAACAAAGAATGTAGTAAGAGGTTATAAGAAGTAAGATTAGAAAGTGTGTACAAAAAAAGTTTGTATGGGATTAAAAGTGACGATAAAAAACTGTTTCGGTGAATTTAAATTTAAACCTGAAAAAACTACTGGCAGTAGTTCGTTTTGTTGCGAGCTATATCTTCCACCTTTTTTAAAAGAGGCACACTTTTTATCCCAAACTGCATGACACGTATCTATATTTTTTTTGTTTTTTTCATTAAAAACTACACAATTGACACACTTAAGTCTAGGACTTTTACAGGATTTCCTTTCGTGATTACCCATACACAGAGGACAAACAATATCTTTCACACAACTTTTTTGTACATGACCGTATTCACAGCATTTAAAACATCGCATTGTAGAAAGATGCTCAAAAACATTACACCTGCTCCAACCTATATTCACTTTATTTGCATGCAGGAGTCTGTGAAACGTCGAAGGATCCGTTTCTGCAACAATATCCATTGCCATTCCTAGCTGGATGTTTGTAAACTATATTGAAAGTGCACTCAACGCTTATGTTGTTTTGGGCCTTTAATTTATTTCTAAATAAATCTGCTTCTGACTCGATGTCCGTAGCAGGCACACCAACTATTTTGATTCGAGGATTCTTCTTTTTGGCACAGATACTGTGCAATCATCGGCCATACTGGTTTCAATAGAGGTTTTAAGTTTTTTAAGCGATCGTGGATTGTCACACTTAAGGACAACACTGCCTTTGTCAGAAGCTCTGTCCCTTTGAACACCGACCTGTAATTGCTCAGGTGCAATTTTATTCATCAGCTGCTGTTTCAGTGCTTCACTGTCATTAGTCTTAACAGATTTTACAAATAGAATATGTTCCCTAGGCTTTTCACAGCATCGCTATAAGTGACAGGGCGTGCTTGCTTTGGGGTATTTTGATTTAGGATGGCATCATCAAATTTATTACTAAGCTCAGCTATCACTAAGCTGAGTTCTTCAATTTTGGAGTTCTGATTCTTTATGATCTTATAACAAGCATCTAATTTCTTCGTTGCATCTGCCAATACTGCAGCCACATTGGCACAGTCACAAGATCTGTTAGTAGAGCGGGTTGTACCTCTTCGTATATCCCCTGAGTTAGTCATGGTTTCAGGAATTTTTGAGCATGGCTAATTCGACAATTTCAAAACTACTCACATCTTGGCAACATCCGTACAAAGAAAGGTCAAATGCTGTGGTTGAATAGGGTTCAAAGTCCAACCAGGACCACGCCAAAGAAACTGAGTGCAAATTTGCTTAATCTCAAAAAGCAGCAGGACACAACCTAATTCAGGACTCGCCTTGTCTGCTTATTAGCACTTCTACATGCACTTACATATTTTTCCGAACTAGAAATAGTAAAATTTTTGGTTGAACCACAGAGCACTATGTAAACAAACAGTGGCATACCAGCTTGAACTCCCCAGGTCAGGGTACTGTCAATATGAACAGCTAAGAATTTTACTGAAGATGAAGTTTCTAGTCGATGGCATCGTAAACCTAGAATTATTCACTGTGTCTTGTCCATATTTAGAGTTAACAAATTCGCTACAAACCAATCATCAAGGTTAGATCTGCGTAGCAAACTTTCACGAGGAAGAACATGGGAAGAAGTGTTAGAGGTGATAATAGTTGTATCATCAGCATATCTATTGTTAAAAGATGGAGGTATGCCGTTAGTGATGTTGTTGACATACAATAAAAAGAGAAGGGGGCTCAAAACAACTCCATGGATGACCTCTTTCTTTTCAGACATACACTTATTATATCTAAGTGTTTGTTCCCTATTAGAAAGATATGACTGTAGTAGCTCAAATCCCATCGGCTCGATGTTATAAAAAGCCAGTTTTTCTATTAAGATATTATGTTGGACTCAATCGAATGCTTTAGACTTTTAGAAAGATCTCAAAGATTGGTTTGCAAGAGTGGTTGATTCTCGATATCTTCATTTACTGTTTCTATGAAACGGTTAATGGCAGCTATTGTAGCTCTATTTTTCCTAAAGCCATACTGGCTATTGTTAAATAGGTTGTTCGAATGTCTGTAATTTTAGAGTTTTTCATCGAGTTGATAGCTGTCCTCACTTGATTGTATGACACTTCTTTAAATGAAAATTTGTTGGGCTACATTTTTAAAATGGAAATTAAAATAGTTGGCATTGAGTGAATCACTTTTACGGGCTTCAAACACAGACTCATCGTACCACATGGCTTTTTGTGAATTGCTTGAGTTCTTGACAAAATGACCATCAGCATCTTTCTTTGATTGAATAACGGCCTGGCGATATGTTAACCTGAATCTAATACATGAGGTTAAGTGGTCATATATGGTTCGATCAGTATTACGTCTGAAAAGGATGCGAACACTCCAAAAACTTGGCAACCACGTATTTTTTCACTTGGAAAAAGGTTCTAAGAAAACTTTCACAATATCTTAGAAGCTCTTTCTCTGAAAAAATGCGTGTTTGCTAAGTTTTTGGGGTATTCGTCTACCTTTCAGACATTACGGTAAGTCATACTGATTGGCCGCTTGACGTCTTCGACACGAAGCTGCTTTCAAAAATGGTGATTCCTAGTTGAATTTACAAACCTGACCCCAAAATGGCCTCCTAAGACCTATGACCTAAGTTTGAAAAGTGACGATTTGTTTGACATTATATTATCCGATGTTATTGATGATGATGATGATGGTGATGATGATGATGATAATGTTGACTGTTATTTTTGACATAACGTAAGCTTTTATAGAAGATGTTAGTACTGATAGACACTTATTGTGAACTCGTTTTGTAGTTGTACGAGTTGCCTGAACGGCATGGTATTGCAGTTTTCAATGTTTGGCGATGATGTGATGTAATATCTGCTTCAGAGATGGCATTACTGGAGGTCCAAGCTGTAAGTTGTATACTATAGCTAGAAGGATTCGGCAATGCATAGTGAGTATTTCTTTGCTAATAATATGGGTTGATGATAATTCGATTGGATTCTTGTCTCAAATACCCTTACTTGATATTCAAAGCTAGAAATTAGTTGCGCTTCCACTTTTTCTTATCTATTCTGAAAATTGCACATGCAAATTTGCTGGATTTAAAAAATGAGAGAGTTAAGAAATAATTATACTTACTGTACACTGTCGAATTGTAAGTCATATACATGCTAACAGTAATTACACAAAAACTCGGCCGAGGTGGTGATTTCCCGTAACTCTCCTCAAATGTACGTAAAAAATCGGAATTTATGACTTTGAACATAACCTGTCTTCAGACGGACAACATATAAATAACCCGTCGGGCATAGCTAATAGATTTACTTCATTGTCAGGATATTCAGTAATGGTTTTTTCTCTTTACAGCAAATATCACTGATTTTATACACATGCAGACCAATACATATGATCATCCAGATGTGATATTCCTTCTCAGAGATGAAAACTACAGACTACTCGGCTTCACAAAACATATGCAACCAGCAATGCGTGTAGTTGAGTTATTCCTCCATAGATGGACGCCCACAACGATCAAACGTGTAAAGACTGTTTGCACCCTAAGCACTATCTAGTCTGCAAGATGATATTTTATAGGTTTTTTACATAATACCCCTGACCCCTAAATAATATGCAGTAGGGATTCTCCAGAATGTCGAAGAATGGGTCCGAGTCTAACATGAATAAAATAAACCACACTGGCATTATCGCAGTTTATGGTATCCCAACACACTTTGCGCTCTCTGATACTTGGATATATCAACAGTTTTATGGAGTATGTGTAACGTGGATATGGAGACACATTTTAAGTCGATAACGGCTCTCACACTCGACGTGATGCACTCAACCATTATAAAAATTAATGCAAAAATGCTGGCGAAATGAAAATGACTGACATTGTTCTAAGTAGAAGAAGCTTTTATCCGGCAAAAACATGGTGGTGTTCATATCTGGAGTGAAGTCTTTTCATTCTCTAAAACGAAAGCATAACGGTATAAAGCAAAGGTAAGCATGCGTGGTGTTAGGCAGAGATCATTAGTCAATCAACTGTAAGGCATTGCCGTCTTTTTCAAGTATAAGATACTCAAATCACTATCTTAATCTTTGTTCATCCTGTACAGCACTTGGCCCCCATGAGACGTACGTCCTTTCTAGCGGTTTCTTAGTACCACCACAATCAATCGAAAAAGGTCGTGATACGACACAGCGGAGTCCCACTTACACTGGCCATAGAAGGCCAGCGGTCCCCCAGAATGGATTCTCAGATTGATGGGATACCTGGGCAGCCACAGATTAAGTGCCTAACTGTCTCACCTTCCTGTTCATCAAGATGTTTCGCTCTCATGAGACTTGTTTCTTTTTTGTTATTTTTTTGGCACTGGACGATGACGAACTTTCCAGATCCTTATTTTCAATATCATGCTCATAAGAAAATAGAACATCCGTTACCATCTTTTGTATTTCTAGTTACATACTCGTAGAGTATGCGAGCGAAATTATATTGCTGGTTTTTCACCATGTTTTTTTGTTTCAGCAACCTTTTTTTATTTTTCCCTCTTTTCCACTTTGATTGCACAACCATTGTTTTTTTGTTTTTTTTTTGTTGTTGTTTTGTCTTTTCTTTAATTCGTGATATAATCTCTACTTTATACTTATCGATTTTTTTAATAGATTCCCGATTTCGTTAATTTTTTAAATATCCTTATTGTAATACACATCTTATAATGTAACGCATATTTTCTGACGATGCCTGTATAAAGGTTTATAAACGTGCTGGTTCTCAAAACTGAGAATTCAGTATAAATTTAGAGGCAAATGTATCAGACTCATATTATAGAGATGATTTCTTAGCTGACAGTGTCCACTTGCAATGCCAGTGGCAAACGGAAAAGTTTGTTCCAAGAAGCAGTTCCGAACTACCTTAGAACTAATTCCAAATTATTCATCTGCGCATGACCGAGTTAAGTGCAGATCAGCGCTAGTTCCGAACTGTTCTGTTGGAACAGAAAATTACAAGGCTTGTTGTCGTAAACGAAACCATAATTGAGGTGAAATTTAAAATCATCAATATCCGGGTGCTAGAACCTGGAATTTATGGTATTTTTGACGTTTTTGGAAAAAATTGGGAACCCGAAATGGTAGATTTAATAAAAGAATGCCGTATTGCTCCTATTATCTTTTTCACTAGTATCCATTAGTCATATTTCAAAATTCCCCATATTGACAAGTGGAAAAAGGTAGCTCTAATTTTACGTATGGAGAGTTTTAAGCCTTGCTAATACAAGTAGAGGCAGTTCCAGATTCGCGTACTTTATACCCTTTATCTTCGGACCCTAACGACTTTGCGGCTCTTACCCCGACTCATTTTATACTCGACCGATCTACGACTAAAGTACCAGATTCAAACACAACGCAAGTTCCGGAAAATCGGTTCGATCAGTACTAAAGCATTGCAAAGCGGCTAAGCGATTTTAGCAAAATTACATTGAGACGTACATAAGTCAGCTTGAAATAAAAAATGGCTTCAAGATAGAACCCCTTATTTGACGGTTGAAGATATCGCCCTGATCTAAGAAGATAACGTTCATAGTAGAAATACAGGAAGAACTTTAAAAATACTACAAACCACGCAAAATTATATTGTCAGGACTATTTTTCGTATCCCATGTAGGTCAAGTTGCAGATTTGTTTACATTGAAAATGATCTTTTGAATGTTAGAGGTTTATATATTTTTGCTGCTCTAAAATTTGTTCACTCCCGAAACAATGTTCCAACCATCCACGCTTATGAAACAAGAACTAAAATAAATATAAGTTACACCTATACCAGAGTGAATAAATCTGTTTGCCAAAAATGCATAAAGTTTGATGGTATTAGGTTGTATAATAAATTACTCCTAGAATATAAAACCCTCTCGAAGTATAGTTTCAAAAAAAGAATTAAGAAGTTCATCTTAAATAACTTTGACATGCTTGCATCGACGGTAGCTTGACTCAACTCAGTAATTTCGTTTCTATCTAATGTTTTTTTTATTTCTTTTTTTTTATATACATTTGCTCATAATATACCTTCTAACCATTAGCCATGCATTGAATTTGTATATTGTATGACACACACAAGCTTATAGCTTAGGTGTCTATTCTTTTGTAGTAAATTCTTTTGCTTTAGTAAATTGTAGCACTCTTGTTTCTCTGCTTAACCTTTACGCAAAATTTTTATTGTTTAAACAACATAGTTTGATCTTACTCGAAATATCCCTATATTATCATATTTCAGATATTCATATTTTATGTAGTCTATATTTATACTTCTGAGTGTTTTTAGTATGCTTCTGTACTATTGTTATGCATTTTAGATTTGTTTATGCAGACACGTAATTTAGGATTTGTGACGACAAGATTCAGACATTTACTATTTACGAAAGTATACAGAATTTTCACAATTCATATACCGTTACTTGCTGGTTCTAGATCTGATGCTAGTATCTTTGCTCAGATTTCTGTTGCAATCTTGGTTATTCAGGGTAGCAAGAGTATACAAGCTCATGTATTTTTGAAGCTTTTTTTATTTAAATTGTACTGAAGGTTGTTTTTTTTTAATTTGTAAGTTATATTGGTTTTTGAATTTGAATTAACTTTGAACTAGCAGAGTTCGACGAAGTTCTGCAAAAATCTGCCCATTGCCTGTGAACGATTAAAGTTGTGTGCGCAGATTGTGTTGAATTAAAGACTTCAAGTGGTACACACAGTCAGTAATGTACCGCATACTAAACGTAATCTGTTGCAATTCAATAACACGATAGGAAATGTTATTTTCATTAATAAAAAAGGTGGATGTGTAAGATAAATGGTGCTCCTTCTTTACAAAAATAGTGAATGTGCAGTGTAAATTACAGTCGACACTTTCACAATTTTTTTAAACAATAACGCTTGGAGAAAATGGCTTCATGGTAGAACCTTTTATTTGAAGGTTGAAAATCAAAGACGATAACGCTCATACCGGAAATAAGGACAGAGCTAGAGTTGCAACGTTGGAGACGTCTAGTAGGGAAACTCAACGAAGTTCTGTAAAAATCTGCCCATTGCCTGTGGACGATTGAAGTTGTGTATGCAGAATGTGTTGAAGTTAAAAACTTCAATAGCGATTTCCCTATGTATTTACATAGTCAACGATGTAGCCGATTACTAAACGTAATATGTATCATAGAAAATGTTTTATTTATAAAAATGGTGGGTGCGTGAGAGAAACGGTGCCGCTTCATTGCAGAAATAGTGAATGTGCAATGTAAATTACAGTCGGCACTTTCACTGTTTATAAAAACAATAATTCTTGAAGTAAGAAAATGGCTTCAAGATGAAACCCTTTATTTGAAGGTTGAAGATATCGCCCTGATGGTATAAGATAACGTTCATACCGGCACGGGTATTACGTATCTTGACATGTTACAATAAGTCGATTTTTTTTTGACATTATATTGGTTTTTTGTGATTTTATGTAGGTTTTTCTACAAGAGGTTAACTTAACACTAGCTGATGGACAGGTTGTGAAGCCGTTTTGTAGTTGTGCGTGTTGCCAAAACATGATGTAAAATCTGCTTCAGAGATGGCATTACTGGAGGTAACGGCAATGCATATGTGCATAGTGAGGATTTGTGTGTTGGTAATATGTGATGATAATTCCATTGGATTCTTGTCTCAAATACACTTACTTGAGATTTAAAGCTATAAATTAGTTGCGCAACGTAAAAATCGTGATTTATAACTTTGAACATAATCTGCCTTCAGAAAATCATCCAGATGTGATCTTGCTATTCAACCAGCTTTCTTTCTTTAGATTAAAATTCTTGCATGTTACGGTACTTTCAGGCTATTGTATTAACACACTGTATAGGAATGTGATAATTAAAAGAAAAAACGATCAAACTGTCACCTGGAAGACATAAATCAAATATACGTCATTGTAACTGAGTCACCTTTGTGACTGAAACGCTTACATTAAAGAAGAATTTCAAGTACGAGTGGTCTTTATTGGCCAAACAAGTATGGGGGATTGTTATTACACACCTTACAGTCATTAAAACTGTTTGCAATCACAATACTTCTTTTTTTTTAACACGAATCCCTAATCCCTTCCCGAAACGTATTTCCACCATGCTACTACTACTACATTTTAAATGAGATAAAATATATCCGATTCTTATCCAATGTTTCTGCGTTATCCTCATTAACGGAGGATTTGTATAAAATGGCTAGTTTTGAAACTGTAATCTTTTTCCTGAAATCACCTGTTATTTCTCAAACAGCTTTACGTTACCAAAGACCGATCTTGAAAAACAGCTTTCACTGAACGATTAGTCCAAGTGATATAGGTATAACAAACGGCCCTAGCATAATTTTGTCTGATGTCAAAAACATCACGGCATAATTATAGCTTAGATAACAATCAGCTATGAAGCTCTCCTATCGATGTCAAAAACGCCCACCATTTCGACGAAGAAAATCGCATGCAAAATTGTTCTAATTCAATGAGAAAAAGAATTTATTGTCTCGTGTTCAACAGTTGCTGTTGCCTCATACCATGACAGCAGCTACAGATATTCTTTGCAATCGTAAAAAGTTTAATATACCGATAATCCGATATAACCTAGTGTAGTTTGTGTGAACCAACAATAAAAAGGAATATGTCGAACGGAGTATTGATGACTATTTATTTATGAAAATGATTCAAAAATAATTTGCAACGATGGAAGGATATCAGTATTAGCAATAAATGGAAAAATATTTAATGTTATGTATTCTTCCCTGCTGTGGTATTCTCAATCCACTGCATTTTCAATGTAAACACTGTTAAAAGCATCAGACATTTTTTATCGGAAATTACCCTCCTACCATCCACTTCTGTTTGATCTATGACCTTTGAAAGACCCTGTATATTCGTGGTTACAAAGTAATTATTAACCTTCATCCACCTTCTCTTCTACCTTGAACTATATCTGATGACGGAGGCGACTTTCTTGCAAGCTTTGCTCCGACCGACGACTTCCGGCAATCAGATGCACTCTCAGAGATTAAATAGTTCGGAATATCTGCAGGCGATGTGCAAATGTCTCTTATCTCGAGGACGAATCCTTTCAAATTCCCTAGAAACATCTATCAATCTATACGGATTTATTAGTTTGGACATTGTTAAAACTACAAAGTGGGGTCAAATTATTAACAAATAAATCATGGAGACAGTGGCGGACTAAGCCTATCGGGGGCCTGGAGAGGAAAAACTAAAAGGTTAACAAATAAGGTCTGAAAATCTTCCATTCAACAACACATGTGTATGTAATATCAGACAGATTTTTAACATTTACAAATTTTGCTAAACGTTTCAATAACTTCATTAACATGTATATAAATTGACCAATATTTCTTGGTTCATTGTTGTAGAACGAAGAAATTTTTTTAAAAGCTTCAGCTTATAAATGCTTTTCTCGCATTGCTACTGAAACGCAAATATTCAAAAAATATTGTAGTATCACTAATTTATAGGGCAATGATTCACTAAAATACCATTTAATAATAAATGGAAGAACTTCTTGGGCCGTCCATCTAGAAGCAGCTTCCATACTTGTATTGGTGGTGTACCACCGGTTCTTTATTAAATTTCCAAACATCGTTCGCCGAACTTCTTGAAGTAGATACAAGTTCGATTCAGATTGGATCAAACCGCCTGGCGAGATGCATACGCAGTGATTATATATAAAATATCTTTTGGTGGCATTTTTGGATGCGTCAACTGCTTCTTCTGGTGACTGGAACCTTTGACCACGCAGTCTGTTTTTAATTTTCGGGAAAGTAAATAAATCGTTAGGACTTAGATCGGGACTATATGGAGGATGGTCCAATAATTCCACGTTTTCTTCCATTAAATACTGCCTTGTTTTTTGGGCTGTGTGCGAGCTTGCATTGTCTTGTGGAGGATGATTCTTCTTTCCGGGTTGATTTTTCGAAGCTCGGTGATGACTTTTGGCCAACAAATGGTGGTATACCAATCCGCAGTAACAATTTTTTACTCATTAAGAGGAATTGTTGCAATATGACCCGCTTTTGACACAAATGTCGCGACCATCTTTTTCGAAACACTTCGAGAACGGATGACTTTTGTTGGCTTTTCGTCACCTTGGAACACCCAAACAGAAGAGTCGTTTATTTTCTGGTTCATAATAGTAAATCCACGATTCATCACCACTAACAATGCTGTATACATTTTTTGAGTTTCCGGAATTGAAACGGTCAAGCGTTTTTTGACACCAATTAACCCTGGCTGCTTTCTGCTCTTCAGTCAACAGGTGGGGTATCCAATGAGAAAATAATTTTCTTACTCCTAATTCTTCATGTAAAATTTTTTGAATTGAGGTCTTTGAGATCTTGAAGGACGCCTCAATCTCGCGATATGTCACATGTCTATCTTCACGTATTGTTGTGAAACTATGAATTTAAGTTTACACAAGAGTGAGGTCAAGATTCAGTACTGACGTTCGATCCGCGCGGACTACTATGTTTCTACATGCAAAACTTAAAAGACATCCCTCGTACACAAAAATATCTAGAAATTGAAACAACAATAAAGCGAATATTTAATCATTATGAATTGGGATTTTTCGCCGTTTGGAGGCCCCCTTACACTAGAAACCCGGGACACGGGTATTACGCTAGCTAGAAATTAGTGGCGCATCCTCTTTTTCTTAATCCCTGGTTGGTGAATGAGCAGGTAAGAAAATATGCTTGACAGGAATATTTATGAAAGTGGTTATTAAATTATTTTTTATTTCCAGTCATTCAAATATTATAGAAATTTATTTTGCGATGTTAATATAAAATACAAATGAGCGCCTAGATGTGAGGCATTGCGAAAATGTTTGATGTGTGATGAGTCATTTCCAATTTTTCTGTGATGTGGCTTAAGTGCACACAAAGCGAGGGCGGTGGCGATTTCCCGTAATGCTCCTCAAAGTTATTGAAAACACAAAAAAAGCGGGAAAAATCGTAATGTATAACTTTGAACATAACCTGTCTTCAGAAGGGCCAACAATGCATGTAGTTGGGTCATTCCTCCATAGATAGAAACTCACAGCGATCATAGCGAGCAAACGTAGGATGAATTATTTGCACCCTAAAACTAAGTATTCTACAAAATGACATTATATTGTTTTTTCACGTTTTATAGGTTTATTGCATAAAAGCTTTGACTGGTGGCATACAAAAGGGGGCTACAAGCGCAGCAATTTTTAAAACTATAAATCAAAAAATCCTATTTCAGACCCCAAATAGCGCCTACTCTGATAGTCCACTGAAATTGTTCATACCCGTTGAAAATTAGTAACGTGAATTGCCCTTTTTATCAGTACTTTAAACCAAGTGCAGATCCAGAGGGGTCTCGGTTCACCCTGGGCGAATCTAGTTTGACCACTTATATTTATGACTGTCGAATCTCTTTGATAAATTTAAAATACTTTGCAAATATGTAATTTGGTGAAAGAACACCACACCTGGCAACCCTGAACAATTTGTAAGCGCATCGATGATGGCGTGGAAAGAAGAGTTGCGTAAGTCTGGTTGCCTATACGTTCAGCTTGACGCAAATAAAAATAAAATAGTTATGTTGCATTTTTCGGCTTTCTAGCACTGCATGCCCTTTATTGGAAATTGGGCTCATCTATTCTGTGGTTTAGCTGGTTAATTGAAAATTCAGACGTTCGGACAGGAATATAAGGGAAAACCTTTTTGTACGCTGTGAGCAAATTTGATGAAAAAACTATGACGGGCAAAATCAGATAAAAGCGGTTTTATTTTATTGGAAGAAGATAGTAAGATAGTAGTAAGCATCATCGCTGTCTAACCGTAAGAGTGCTCAAATCTCGCTCTCTTCGCCTATCAGTTCATAAACGACAAAATAAGTAGCCGCTCTTTCAGACGTCGATATTAGGAGGCCATTAATTGTATCAAAGCAAACACAGAGCGCAATCAAAGTAGCTGCTCAGTCGTAGGAAGAGTATTTTCGGGCAGCTGTGTACATCCCCTTTCTAGACAATATAATCACTGATCTGCAGAAGCGACTATCCCCAGAGATACTTGATTTATTTATGTTAGGTATTTTTATTCCGATGGTCACTTATACTAGTGAAGATCGAGAAACCGTTGAAAAACTTGCAATCGAGTACCAACTGCTCCTGGATCATAATTGTGAATGAATATCGGCTATGGAAGGCAAAATGACAGGGAATGTAGAATATTCCGCTGTCGATTCCTAATCTTATTGAAAATTGCGATGCCGAAATGCATCCCAACATAAAAAAGTTCTTATGTATCTTTGCTACATTACCAATTGTGTAGCGACAGCAGAGATGTCCTTTTCTACGGTTAGGAGGCTCAAGACGTGGTTACGGGCATCTATGGCAGAAGATCGCCTAACTGGACATTTATATGTGCATAAAGATGTACATGTGGATACCGAAGAAGTCATAAATCGATTTGCAAAAAGACAAACAAGAATTAATTTTATTATTTAACCCCTGACTGGCATTCAGGGTACAAAGTACCCAGGACAAACATTCTTCGTATACGACGCGTTCAATTCTCAAAATAATTATATTTTTTTGGAAAAACCGGAAAAACCACATAGATCACGTTAAAGCATGTATCTCCAGCTATAAAAGTGTTAAAAACCTGCTTTCTAACCTTTAGGTACACAGTTCAACGGTTCATTTATTTTTCATTTCTATTTAAGCCTATCTTTCTCTGAATTCTCTGAACTTAGATTTAAAAAAAGCGCTCCAGCTCTCTTAGAACTTGAGAAATGAGAGTTCAAAGTTCGATGGGTACTTTGTACGCCCCTCTAAAGGGAGTGCAAAAACTATGTGTGCCTGTCAGAGGTTAACAATAAAACCTTCCTTTTGAATTAGACTTATTATTTAGGTCACATTTAGGCTACACCGGAGACAAATATCTTCCTGAATATGAATCCTTGCATGACACCACCAATATCACTTTCGTCCTTCTGATTGTACATTCACACTGGGCCTATTTGTACATCTAGTAGGTGTGGTAGAAAAAAGACGATTTATGTTTCGCTTAATGCTCATTTGTTAAGAACCGTATCGTCAGTCGTCCCTACAATTGTAGGACACCTTTATGACCTCCTTGATTTTCATAGTATGTTCTCTCCTTTAGAAAGGCTGATATATTTATAGATTTCTACTGTTCCGTGTCAGCGTCAGCGCTCTCCTATTGTGAGGCTATGTTTGCTTTTTAAATTGTAGGAAATTTCGTGCTAATATAACGTCTGATTTAAATCAAAAGCATGAACAATTTGATGCAAATCAATATTTATAAAATAACCTCAAAATAGAACGCTGACACGGATCAGTAGAAAACTATAAAAATCAAGGAGGCCATAAAGGCGTCCTACAATTGTAGAATCCTTGATTTTCATAGTTTTTCTAGTCCTTCAAAATGCGCTATACTTTGAGGTTACGTTGAAAATATCTATTTGCATCAAATTGTTCAAGCTTTTGATTTTTTTCATCTGTTTTATCAGCGTATTACTCTGAGATATTAAATACATAGTGTTTTATATAAAAGTTCAATTTTAAAAAAAAAATACGGTGCAAAACCGAAAGCAAACATTTCAAACCAAAATATATTCAGGTACATTAAACAAGCCACAGTGGTGACCAGGCTGACAATGCGAGCTGGGTTACCGTTCCTATTCCTACAGTCAACTTAATGTTTTCACTTTCAGAGTGATCAGTTCTGCTAATAGATGGCACTCTGTGCTGTCTTATTTCGATGTATTTATATGTACATACATGTCACGCTGTCTATGACGTTAGGCTCTTGTTTAGGTCAACTTCGCAGATATCGCATAATACGTTATGGCTTTAGTTATACTTCGGTCAAGAATTTTTAGTTCAGTGTTATAGTAAATCTCATCGCATTTGTACTGTATAAATACCTGCGCTCATCACATCACGTTTTCTTCAGTAGACAGGGTAACTGCTGATATTATGAGAGAAAGATTCCAATAACTGCATTTTTAAGGCCTGAAGTGATATTGAATGTGGACGTACTTAACTTAGATCAAGCAGCTTAAGATTCTAATAAAGAATTCCAAATTGAGCGCGTACGTCTACGTAGCTGCAATAGAACCAGACTGCAAAAAAGGGGCTCATTAAGTCCAGTCCACTGGGCTTATTAAAATACATCATTAAGTCCAAGCTTAAGGATGACTGACTCTACGGTTAAGTTAATCAAAAAATATCGCAAATCTAGTTGATCTGAGTTAATCTGATAATCCACGTTGAGGTTCTCCTATTATTTTGACAATTGAACATGGCATACATATTGATATTGACGATCGTATAAAAGATTTTGCAATGAAAATAACACGTAAATTCCATTTTTAGTTAGTTAGAGAATTTGAAGATGCTTAATTTGACTTTTCCTAATTTTCTAGTGATAATTTATATAAAGAGGGACGGCACATTTGCGATTAGCCCCAGGTGGCGAAAACCCATGCTACGCCACTGATCCGCCCACAAAAATAAAGTTCCAGCGCCGCAAGCGAGAATATCTTGCATGGGACCCTCTGATGTCGAAACGCGACATTTTCGTACGACAAATCTCGAATGCAAAACCTCTAGAACAACTCCCCTCCCTCCAGCTGCCCTCAGATCGAACACTAGAAATGACCTTTGAAAAGTACAGCAATCTGGAAACTACTTTACAAATAACTTCGTTTTCCGCTAACATGGCCGCCGCTAATGTTACTCGTCGGTGGGATAATCGAATGGGGAAGTATACCCCGCTTTAGCAAAGGTTTATTGCTTCGCCACTGTCCATGATTACTTCTAAACTGAATCCAAATTCAAGATGAGATGTAAATAATAACAGTTAGCGCGTGATCTCTCGGTAACAGGTGGGTACAACGCCTCTTATTGGTCAATTCGCCATTAAATTTCAAGCGGTCGCCTGGCGGAATAATGCGCGGGGCAGGGGCAGGGCAGGCAGAGTTGCACTCAGGCCACCGTCCGTTGCGTGTATCACTGCGTGCTCGTATTTTTGTATTCACCTTGCTTGGTTGTTGCTGTTGTTGTTGTTAAGTGTATTTGAGTAATTTGTTAAGTTTCTGTTTCTGTTAAATACTGTCATCTTTGTTTTACAACACGTTGGTGGTAGTCCATCATTCGGAGGTAGCCCTGAATGCGACCCTGTACGCCGTCCCTGCTTTTGCCAATCACGCATCCATTCTATCTTGGGTGTAAATACACTATAGATCACTTCAAGTGATCGTAAAAGCTACCTGAATCAAAATGCTGCATGTAGACTCAATCGCATTATTTACTGGTTAATAACACTCCTTCAGAGTTGGTGATAAGTTACTACTTCTACTGAGTTACTAATGTCATAGTTGATGCTATATTTTGTGATTAGTAGCTTATTTAGAAGAAAACGAAGAAAATAGGGGCGTTTTTTGTGGTATAATGTTCTTCGATATCCAATATCACAATACTTATGCTGAGATATGAGACCAGGGAGAAATTTTTCATCTCGTTTAAAGGTGCCCCTTAACATCAAATCAAGAGGTTGTCGGCCTGTATCGTGTTCACGATAATCTAAGCTTCAACGATCCTCTACCCTACGTCATCGGTAATGTCGATCAGAATGGTATAATTTGAAAAGAGTTACTGTCTCATAGATTTATGAGCATATATGTATTTTAAATTGTATTCAAGATTCGAATACGAGGAAAACATATTCGAATACTGCTCTTTTGTATACCTGGATTCATTTAAATGTGAAAACGTTTTAAATATTCCAACTAAAAAAAGCAGGCACTTTAAACTTTATTTTATGTATGTTATAAAAATAATAATATTATATTAAATAAAACATTTTGATAGTGTCACTGTGAGGTATAATAGAATAAATCTCAATAAGAAAATATATGAATCTTAGGCAATGTGTCTACATAATAAAAACATAAACTTACCTTTTTATATATCTATCAGATATCACACACATATTATAAAAGGTATTAAAATTTATTATAAAATGGAATAATAATACTGCACAAGCGCAAATGTATACGTAATCGATCCTTAAGGGACCTGTCGGCATCGCGGATTCATAAGCACCACCGTCCATACAAACAACTTTACGAAACCTCTTGTTTGTGCCATCCACAATAACCGCGAACGTGTTTTAACACGCTCAATTTGCGTAAAGCGTATCGCAATATTCATAAGAATAGCTGAACAGTATTCGAAAATAGCATTCCGGTACAGGATGCGAATACCGGGATTTCAATTCAAACTGAGTATTCGAATAAGGTATTCAGAATCCTGACCAAAAAAGTATTCAGTCGAATACCAAACACGCAAGTATATTCGAATAGTATTCTATTTGAATGCCAGCCAAATGTATTGTGAATATGATTCAAAATACTGAGTATTCGAATACTACTCAAGTCTGATAGGTTGGCTATCTTCAGGTAGAAAACGTTAATCAACGCTTATTGTTACTATTCCCATTACTTAAGATGTAATTTTGTAACATACCTTTTATATATACCTATACCTGCCTGTCTTAAAATATAATGTGGGTCATATCCTGGAATAAATAAAGATAAATGGGTCGAGTACTGTTTTGGCGTCAGGCTTGTTATTCATGGAGAAATGACGTTTTGGGAGACCATCAGAGTTGGAAGGAAAGTGGAGAATATCTGAAATTACCTTCTGATGATACACCTAAGGTAAAAAAATACCAAGTTTTTTACGCCAAAGCAGCCACGCAGGCAGAGGAATAAATGCCAGGACACGTACCGCGGCTGCTATGAGCATCTCATAGATATTTTGTTGATCCAATTTTTTAACTGCCTAAGGTTAGTGCAACTGGGAAAAGCCTCCTGTTGTAGGTTGTTCCACAATTTCGACAACCTCTGGACAAGGGAGTGGCCGGCATCGGCCAGTTCTGGATCTACGAAGTTCTACACTGTTAGGATGGGCGGCCGAAGTCAGGCGGGTCTGTCTGGCAGGCACATCGCGCGGTGGCATCATGGAGAGCTCTAAGGAGCAAAGCCCGTTGGTGTAGCGGTAGAAGAGCGCTAGATCGCCGACAACCGACATTGCGAAAGACTCCCGAGACTGTTTATTAAAAAGATTTTTACACCGTAGCAGCCGCGCAGGCAGAAGCCTAAATGCCAGGACAACGCGGCTGCTATGAAGGTCCCAAAGAAATTTTGTTAATCCAGTCATTAAACTGCCTTAGGTTAGAAGAACTGGTAAAAGCCCCCTTTTGTAGGTTGTTCTACAATTTCGACAACCTCTGGACAAGGGAGTGGACGTATCGGCCAGTTCTGGATGTACGAAGTTCGACACGGTTAGGTTGGGAGGCCGAAGTCAGGCGGGTCTGTCTGGTAGGCACATCGCTCGACGGCTCATGGAGCAAAGCTCATTGGTTTAGCAGAAGAGAGCTAGATTGCTTACGGCCCGATGGTATGAAAGGATCCCGAGACTGTTAGAGAAAAGTAATCGATCAGCCGGACAGCATAGAGCACGGTGTAATCGGGGCGGCAACACCCAACCGAGTGAGCAATACTTGAGGCTATGTCTTATCTGGACCTTGTATAGACTGAAGAGGTCATGCGAAGAAAAGAACTTAGCCCTGAACGAATAGCCTAACTTTTTCCCGGCAACTGCATTTGTCGAAACCTTTTTATGCGTATAAAGCTCTTTCACGTATAAGACCAAATTGAATCTTTTGCTGTTTAAATTTCAAACCAAAAATGGCATACCACGGAATTCCCGAGGTAGCGAATATTCTGCTGAATTTTGATCATTCAACATATAAAATAGTTCACAGTACCTGGTATCCCAGATTAACTGTTTCGATTGTGAAGGAACAGAAAATAAAAGTTAGACCTTTTCAAATTATTGTATTTATAGTTAAAGTCTATAAAATAAAACAAAAAATCACTTATATAATGCCGATCTTATTGGCTACGTCCAGCGCATCGTAATCCCTAGCCAACCTAACGTACGCCTTCTTCTTGCCGTCGGGCCTGATCAAGGTGTTCACTTTTGCCACGTTAATGTCGTACAGTTTCTTGACGGCAGCCTTGATGTGGTGCTTGTTGGCCTCCGTGTGAACCAGGAACACCAAAGTGTTGTTATCTTCGATTTTCTTCATGGCCGCTTCAGTGGTCAGGGGGAACTTGATGATATTGTAGGCGTCCATGCGGGACCTGACAATAAATGATTTCGGATATAGGTCTTTTGGCAGGTCGCAGTAAATCTACCAGTATCGCTTTCATAGCTCCATCTCACTCTCACAAAAGCATGCATTCTACCTCTGAGCATGGACGTTCGTGAAGGCTACAGACATGCGTCATTTAGTTTTGTATCACAACTTTCTGAAGTTTTCTTGTTACGTACAAGTATTCTAAATATACAGTAGCGGACAAAAGTTTTTAAACAAAGATTAACATTATTGTGAACTATTAATATACCTAAATTAAAATTGTGAAGGATCAGATAATATAAATATTAAAGTCTACCTTTGTCTCCCTACTAATAAAAGGTTTATCTTATCAATATTCAAATTCTCTGAAAATAAAAACACATTTTTTAAATACCACAGTTTTTGTAACAACAAAAGTATGGAAACATTTCAGTTTTGCGGTATTTATTCGGTCTGCGATGATGATATTGCGTGCGGTAAATATTAATATCATTGAGAATGGCAAAAGTAAAAGAATTTTTCAAAAGATTTAAGAGACAAAGTAATTGAATTATTTAGAAGTGGTGTCAGAAATGTTGACATTTCTCAAAGATTAAAAATGAACAAAGGGACGATTTCAAAAATTATTAGTAAGTATCAAGAGTACGGATCAACAGCAACGCGGCCCATGTGCGAAACACCGAAAAAAAAACGATTATGTATTGTATCGCTACATTACACGTTTGTCCCATGAAGATCCCAGAATGCCAGCTGCACATATTTTCAAAAGAATCGTAGAAGGTGCCGAGAATCTTTCTGACAGAACAGTGCAGAGACGTTTCGCGGATTTTGGGCTTTTTGGTAGGCGGCGTCCAGTGCAAAAGCCCCTCATTTCAAAAAAAAATCGTATTGCTCGGTTTGAATTTGCTAAAATTCATTCAACTTGGACAGAACAACAATTGAATACAGTTTTATGGAGCGATGGAAGCAAATTGTTTGGATCTAACGGTACAGCATATGTGAGACGTCCAATACGAAAAAGATTCGACAGAAAGTATCGGTTGCCAACGGTTAAGCACGGTGGAGGCAATATCATGGTTTGGGGCTGTTTTTCTAGTTATGGAACTTAAAATTGTTGGGTAAATGGATCAAAAACTTTACAAAGTTATTCTTGCTGAAGAAGAAATGCCTTACGATGGATATTCCAGCAAGATAATGACCCGAAGCATACATCAAAATTCGTAAAGGAGTGGTTAAGACTAAAAAATGTTAATGTTCTTATGTGGACTTCGCAACCCCCAGACCTAAGCTCTATAGAGCATCACTAGGAGCATGTTAAAAGACATCTGACAAGAAAAACTTTAAAAATAGGAACGATTTATTTGATTTTGCAAAAAATATTTGGCAAAATATCTTACCAGACGTCCGTAAAAAATTGGTGTCTTCTATCACAGCCGACGTCAACTACGAGCCGTGATGAAAGAAAGGCAACACCGCGCTCGGACGGCATGGTAGTGCTACCTGTGAACGTCGGTCGCCAGCGGCTGTGCTGTGTGCTCCGTCTCCGTGTAACGTTCAAGAACTAAATTTAATTTTGGAAAAGAGGACAGTTCGATTCGATACAAATCATCTGAATATGAAATAGCTCTAAAAAATTTAAAAATACGAAATAATCGTGATATATATGAGTCGCTAATGCAGTTAACCTAATTAATAGTATTTAGTTTACGTTTTTTGGTGTCAGCACACTATGTTCCAATAGGCCCAGCTTGGAAATGTGGAGTTACCTGTTTGTTTTTAATACATTTACTTTCAGTTTTACTGTTATTTTTCAATTTTACATAATCATTCAAAATTATGTTTAAAAAAATAGACAAAAGCTTAGATAAGATATCTGCATAATTGCGGCCACAGATGCAAGTTAAAGAAAATTCACTGTATATAAAGTCAGACTGAATCCTGAGCAAGGTTAACTGACACAAAATAAATTTTTGATTATTGCTTTTCAAGAAGAAAATTTCCAATCTATCTACATTAATAATAGATTCAAAAATGGCATACATATGGTAGAATATGATTGGTACATAACTGGTTGGAATTGACAGTCCTCCTCTTTGAAAATGATCAAAATAAACATTTGTTGTTAATGAACCTTTTTCTTTAACTATTAGCGATTTGCATATCTCGCAGTTTAGGTTTTTAGAGATAGCGTGTGAAGCATATCCAGATATATAAGTCTTAGTACTATCCTCTATGTCACAATTGGCTAAATAATTTGTTGCTGAAGATAGGATGAAGGCTAAAACAGTTTTAGCCATGTCATTTTTATTTGAAATTTGAAAAATACAACCAGAATTTGCACGTTTTCAATAGTTGAAATCCTTAGCGTCCTGAGGCGCGAACAGCCACAGTCACACTTCTTAGTTTATTTTTAAAGCACAGAAGCACTACAACTGGAGTCTATTTCTCATATATTATAGTCACCGATCACTTTGAACACATACACACACTTTGAAGCTTAGAAATCAAGCTTATCTCTTAATTACAGCCTCTGCGATTCCAAAATCACAAATTGAAAAGGTTATGTTTTCTCAGCGTTTTGAGCGGCGGGCGTAACACTACCACCTACGTTGCCAGATTTCTTTGTTCACGGCTCGTAGTTGACGTCGGCTGTGCTTCTATGACCAGCATATGTCAGGCGGCATTGAATGTTAAAGGCCTTACTACTGAATATTAGATAAACAGTATTTTTTAAATCTTTTTGTAGAGTTATTGTATTTAATTTTGTAATAAAAAATATGTTTCCATACTTTTGTCGTCTCATTTTCGGTCATAAAATAATATGAAGGTATTTTAATGCTAATCTGTGGTACCACAGCAAACACAAATTGTCATTTGTATCCTCAAGACTGTAAGCAAACTATATGAGAAAAAAATTTCCTTAATAATAAAGAATAAAAAATTAGCACACTTCAAAAATTACTAAGAATGTTTCCTAACTTTTGTCCGCTACCATATGCTTGTTATTGGCAGTAGGACAACTAAATTGCAATGGCCAAGCGATTCGAATTAACCTTTTCCTAATGTTTGATATCAAAAATATAGCAATGCCTAGGAATACAGTTAGTGGACAATGTCGACAGATTATGCTATATTTATTAGAATGGTTAGGTAATCTGTTTACTTATTTCGTATGATGCCAAAACTGACAGCCAAAACCAGTGCAAAGACCCATACAATTATTTCCTGCTATTACGGAAATATTATTCAAGGATGACTTTTGAAAAATCATAAAGAATGGTGGCTGGATCTCGACAGTCACTCAACCTAGCCCTATCAGTTAAAAAATGGATGGAAATCATTTTCACCTTCCCAAAAATGCATTACAGGGATGATGAAAAATAATACCATTGCATTTGAAATTTGAATGCTGCCTAACAGATGAAAAAAGAACTAAACTAAAAAAACTTTTTTGGAAAAGTGCATTAAAGCCCTTCTAAAAAAAAGACCGTGAAAATCAATAAAGCCAATCAGAACTTACACTACTTTTCCCAAACTGGTCTTCAACCCATCTCGACTCTGCAAACCAATCGAGTTACGTGAAAATGATGTTAACAAAAAATGACGCAAAACAAGAACACTATCGAATTAAGCTTTTTTAGATATATGTATGTTAATAAAGAATGTCAAAAAAATTTCTGATTTTGAGGTCATAATTTTACCCACAGTGGCTATTTTAGAAAGGTGAATTTCTTTTGTCAACTTTTTCATAAAAAATTTTAAGCAACAGATCTAGGTTGAAGGGTTACTGAGATACAGCCAGTGGTACATGCGACGTTTGTTTGTTTGTTCTAGATTTACTTAGCATTAATGCTACAGTATCCATTCTATGTATGCTACACAGTGTATCACATAATATATTATGTCTTCAAGACTATATATTTTTATACATATGAATTCTGGTTTGCCATGAGGTATTTTTTCAATTAAAGAAGTATATATAATGTTAAATTATCCATTTTATATTCTGCGACTATGGGCCTTCCTAATGTCAAAAAATACAAGGAAAATATAGTACATTACATTGGAATAGGGCCATCAAGTGATCACTAGTGCCAGTCAGTGAGTTGTTGCAATTTGTAGCCAATCGTTTTTAGATCGTTAGAACCCGCAATTTATCTGTGACGGAAAAATCGTTTTGATATTTTAAAACATACTGACCTCGTGGGTACACTCTTGCGTGGGTATTTAGGATTCCTTGGTGGCCTAAAGGTTTTGGGGCGGTGGAAATGTACTGACGTACGGATTTTGCGTGCACGTGTACCATTAGGGCCTTTTATTATCTGAAATAAAAACCTAAGTGAGCTGCTTATCCAAACAAGCAAGCATGAATTTCAATATAAGATGTTATCAGAGAAAATTTGTTATTTACATGGAATTTTTCAAAGAGATTCCCAACAACTTTTCATCATGTATTTGCAATATGTAAAACTAAAAAAGAAAAAATACAGAGTGGTGGAGCAATGTCCATTTGTGTCTGATGGATTCACCATCAGTGGTAACTTGATATACCTATAACAAAAGCATATATCACACAATTAGTATTTACTGTGGATCCTACCATCAGTATTTATTCATTCAGTCAGTATCAATGGATTTGTACACAACCTTATGAATCAATAATTACTGATGTCTTGCCTACACAGTAAATAGATATAAGTATCACATTCCATAAATACTGACGGGTCATAGAAAAAATTGATAATGACAGTTGCTTTACAAGCACTATAGACTAAATTGAACCCAATTTTTTCATTTTCTCCTAGGTTTATTCTTTGTAGTTGTAATCCCCAAGGATCTAGCATCACATATGTTCTATATAATATGCTTACTTCCAAAACAAATATGAAAATATAGATACACTTTTTATAATTAATCCAACTGATACTATCTATGTCATGTCAAAGAAATGTAAGATTTTAGTCTTAAAGTATCCTTCTCATTGGTTTCAAAGCAATATCTACAGGAAAATTTGTTCCACTGATGGAAAACAAACTAACGGGTGATTTTTTAAGAGGTATAGGATTTGATTTTCAAAAAAATCACAAAAAATTGGAAAAAACGATTAAATCTTTATTTGAGTCGATAGAACGGTCGATATAATTTAATGTTTAAAGATTATTTCATGTAAATGTTGGCGGCGGCCCGCTTTAGATGGCCCATGCGCAAGGTCCAATTTTGGCACACTCTCTCCAACATATCGGCCGGTATATCACGAATAAATGCTTCAATATTGGCTTCCAGTGCGTCAATCGTTGCTGGTTTATCCCTGTAGACATTAGCCTTAACATGGCCCCACAAGAAATAGTCCAACCGCGTTAAATCACACGATCTAGGCGGTCAATTGACGGGCCCCAAACGTGAGATAAACTGTTCACCGAACTCGCCTCTCAATAGGGCCATTGTTTCGTGTGGGGTGTGGCATGTGGCACGGTCTTGTTGAAACCACATGTCAGCCAAGTCCAGCTGTTCCATTTTGGGCAAAAAAAAAGTTTGTTATTAGCGCACGGTAGCGCTCGCCATTCACAGTTACGTTCCGGCCATTGTCGTCTTTGAAGAAGTACGGCCCGATGATGCCACCGGCCCATAATCCACAACAAACAGTGATTTCTGCGGGATGCATTTTTAGCTCTTGAAATGCTTCTGGCTGATCTTCACTCCAGATGCCGCAATTTTGCTTGTTAACGTACCCATTCAAACAGAAATGAGCTTCGTCGCTGAACACAATTTTTCGATAAAAATGTGGACCTTCCTCCAACTTTGCCAGTGCCCATTCACCAAACTGGAAACGTTGTGAGAGGTCGTGTGGCTTCAATTATTGCACCAGCTGTATCTTATAAGATTTTACACCCAAATCCTGTCGCAAAATTTTCCACGTAGTGGAGTAACAGAGGCCCAATTGCTGCAAACGGCGGCGAATCGACATTTCAAGGTCATCACTAACACTGGCGGATACAGCCGCAATATCTTCTTCAGTCCTCACTCTACGTCTGCGTGTTGGTGGTTTAATGTCCAATAATGTAAACTGGGTTCGAAAGTTAGTCACAAGCTTCCGAATAGCTCCCTCAGTAGGCCGACCAAATTGCCCATAAATTGGAAGCAGTGCTCGATGCACTCTCTTAACCGAGCATGAATTTTGATAGTAAAATTCAATAATTTGCAAGCGTTGTTCGTTCGTAAGTCGATTCATGGTTAAATTATAGACCAAACTGAACAAGTTTGATAATGACACAAGACACGATTCACGCGTCATCTGTCAAAAACAGTGTTGCCAAAAAGATACTAGCAAAAAAAATCACCCATTATTAGCTGTACTGTAAGTAATTTTACATGAAGATGTGAAATGATGGGGCTGCTGTTAATAACATGTTTAAAGCCTTGTATAGTCTTTTTGCTACTTTGAACTCTTACTAGTATCTATTAGCTTCTTCAAAAACCTACAATTGTGATAAGCATATATTACAAAATGAGATCAGTGCAAGCAAATCACAAACCTAGAATTTTAAATTTGCTATTTGAAAAATTTCACATTCCTAGAGTTTTTCAATATAATATATGTACTAAAAAAAAACCTCTTTTCCCAATGCATAATATAGGCAGCAATGCCAGCATACCAAATCTTCAGTTTCAACTAGTTCACAGCTATCATGCCATGTTTCCTAGATTATTTCCATTTCTGGAATGTGTATAAAACTTTCCTGTTCAATATTCTGAATCTTTTGACTTTCCAGGATCTATCAAAATTTTATTTCAATTACACAGTGTGGTGACAGAGTAAATTGCTAATGATTTCAAATAGACATGTTCTGACAGAACAAAAAAAAAATAAACTTACCTTTTTTTGAATCTTCTTAGCTTTTGCAGCAGCAGCAGCTGCAGGGGTAGTTGGTACCTTCTTACCAGCACCCTTTGGCTGTTGCTTAACGGACACGTTCCTCTTCACCTTTGTCACCACTGTCTTCTGTGCAGGCTTAGCCTTGCCAGCTGCAGCTTTGCCTGCAGCAGCCTTTACTGCTGGCTTCTTGCCTGCTGCAGCCTTTGCTGTGGGCTTAGCAGCAGGCTTAGCTGCACCCTTGGCTACTTTGGCTGCCTTGGCAGTGGTGGGTTTCTGTGCTGAGGTGGTGCTGGCCTAAGAGGCAATATTAATTAAAATGTTTGTAGTATCTCTCATGTTAATTCAACTGTATATCTAAGCTAACAAGAAAAATTCACATCTAATGGACCAATAGGCTAAACTAGTTTCTCATTTTGAAAAAAGCAGTTTATTAAACTTTTCATAATTAAATGTGGAAAACATCTTCAAAATAAAATTTAAGCTCAAATATAATATGGTATGAGAACCCATTTAATAGGTAAATTGGAGAAGCAAACTTTGAATCGGATTTATTTGGCGAGAGATCATGGGCTGCAATGTCAAATTAATGCCAGCACCTAAATATGGTCCTAGATCGCTAAGTTCCCACATCAGATTCAGCCCCATAATAATTAACAGTTTTTGATGGTCACATTCATGCTTAGTACCAGAAATTACCATGTGTTTCATTCAGTTGCAAGGATAAAAAAAAGAGGAACTCTACCCTACAATATTTTGTATTTTTGTTTCAATCTATAGGGAAATTTTCTAAGATCACACATAAGACTATTATTTGGGAAAAGCCTAGTATCCCAATTTGGACCCAATGACAATTGACAATGTTTTGATATCATTCACATTCTGCACCACAAATTACATGAGTATAAAATGTTTAATTTGCATGCAACAACAGGAAACAGGAAAAGAAATATTGCACTAGGAATTCCTATATACATGTTCAATCTCCTATGACAAACATTTTTTAAAAATATTTCCAATCGCTCAATTTCTACCTCAAAGTCAGTCTTAAAACTTTTGTGATGGTCACATTCCCATTTGCATTTAGAAGGGTATTGTGGGCTATGAAGGTGCTTCAGGTTGGCTACCTTGTGGTTTAACTAACTGATGCTTTATAAAGTTTTAGTTCCACTACTGAATAGCATTCTGACTTGTCTATGAAATGATGATTCAAACACGTTAAATGACGCATCCTTACCTTAGCCTTAGGAGCAGGGGCGGATTTCGCAGCAGCTGCAGGTTTTGCAGCTTTTGCACTGGAAGACTTCTTCTCAGCAGGTTTACTGCTACCTGCAGCTGGAGCTGACGGCACTTTAGTTGCAGCCTTAGGGGCCGGAGCCGGAGTTTTGGAGCTGCCACCGGCTCCTGAAGACCCACCAGCCGGTGCTGAAGCGGGTTTCTTCTTCTCATCCTTTTTTGCCGCTGCAACATACGAAAATACTTAAGTATATAACCTCAAAATCTGTGATGAAAACGCTGTGTGTAATGAAGTCAGTTGGGTGATTAGAGTGTTTTCAGGATATTCAAAGAGATTCCCACACTAGAACTCATCATCTGTGATAGATAGTGTACAAACACATGCTTCCACATGGCCTCTCTAACGTGGTAAAATTTTGACCATGTTGTAGTCGTCAACATACACAAAAATAACACTTTTTCAAATGCAGAAACGCGCAATACCTAATTCTGATGATATTTAACGTAAGTAGAACGTAGTACAATACTACTTACCGGGTTTATCACCCGATTTTGGCTTTGTAGGTGCCATTTCTTCTAAGCACTTTAACGAAAGGAAATCGAAACTTTTCGGACAGACAGAAAGGAGGAAGCTCTCCTGACGTGTGTCAATACTGTCAATCAGGTAGGCGCGAAGTTCAAAGGATTGAGGAAGTTTCCGGTACGCAATAAGTTAGCAAAATTAACGATTATTTCGCTGAGCTTACCGCTACTCAAAGTAAAGTATGTTCCATTTAATTTTATAAAATACATTGAAATGAATTTCGAGGAATTAAATTTTCTATTAGAGAAGGGAAAAGAAAGTTCTCTGCTCTCAGTGTTGCCGAACCGAAAAATACGAAATCGGTAGACAGTGTCGAAATTCGGTAGATTCAAGGACTGAATCGGTAGGAGGAAAAAAATCAACGCTGGATCAAGGGACTTTGCATCACACAGCGCACTCTACAAAAAACGTATAATTTTGTATTGGGCACACATACACAACACATATTTTTTTGAGAGCATCTGTTCCTGAATAAAATTCTTCATTACAACTTGTACCATGCACGTACTGGTCGTTCTTCAAACTCCCTTACGGAGATCATTGAAACTTATTTTGCCATTCTTGTTTGCATGATTCTGATTATGTTTCTGCTTTTGCATTCCTGAACCTGAAGCCTTATCACCTGACATTTTAATTTAACATACAATTAAATCAGACGAGCTTTGGTTTCATTATTCCTCTCTGGTGATGCGGTGATCTACCAGTCTGTACACAAAAACCCGGGGATGTGCATACATAATAATTGTAGATAACCCAAATCAACCTTTATTTTTGGTTCCAGCTCTTTTTCGATAAGAAATCTGGAAATATCTAGATTGTTGTAAAAGAATCGTGGAACATGAGGCCATGTTCGGTGAGTCTTATTTCGGTAGAAATACCGAAAAATCAGTAGGTTTGGCACCACTGGTACCTCCATTCCTTCCTGTCAATAAAAATGTATCGTTCTGTGGATGGCGTGATCTGATAAATCAGTGCATGTTATGTTTTGTGTGTTGAATCAAGGGTTTATCTCTGGTTGAATCTTGAAACGGTTATACATATTATGAGGGAGGTTAGAGATTCTTGATTTTACCAATGAACTGTCAACACTGATGGAATCGCCCCGTCCCATTTGTACAATGAAACGATAATGCGGCCAACATACGACAAAGAGGTCCGAGAGAGAGAGAGAGATGGAGCTAGTCAGGGCAAAAAGCGCGCGAACTTGAATAAATTGCATAGGAAACCGAGGATTCTTAGAGATTTAAAAGTTATTCAGGCAACTGGAACGAGATAAAATCCTGGAAATTAAAAAAACAAGTTTATTTATTTATATATACATATGTATGAAACTTGACAATAAATTCTCCTTTACACATTTGAAGATATAAAAATTAGTATTTAACATAAGTAATTAATAATTCAGGTAGCAAAGAGATTACATGTCTGCTTATAATTAACTTAACTGCTCTAATATGCTATATCTTACATATAAAAAATAAGAGATCTAAGAAATATCACAATAAATACATGCTATTTTCTATATATCTTCATAATGTTCCAAATAGTATTTATGCACATTTAAATTTATTTTTATAGTACTGTAGCTGTCAACACTAAATGTAGTGGGAACACGTCCAGTTTTGTAGAGATTAAGGCCCGTATCGTCAGTCGTCCCTACAATTGTAGGGCGCCTTTCTGGCCTCCTTGATTGTCATAGTTTTCTACTTCTCCGTGTCAGAACTCTATTTTGAGGTTATGTCACAAACATCTATTTGCATCAAATTGTGCTTGCTTTTGAGTTATATCATGTTTTATCAGCCTGAAATTTCCTACAATTTAAAAAGAAAACATATCTTCACAATAGGAGAGCGATGACGCTGACACGGGACAAGTGTAATCTACTATTGTAGGGACGACTGACGATACGGGCCTAAAGTGTACAAAGAAAAAACCCTTATATATATACAGGGTGACTTTGAAGTTGAGTCATTAATTTTCAGATAATGTTTGTAGAACGAAGATAAACCAAAATATGTGTGTAAAAATAAAAAAACATTAAAAAAAATGTTACCTTGTTTTATAAAGTATCCTCCCGACAAGTATTTCAGTGCGGACCTGTATTTGATCGTGCGGTCTTGGAGCACCGGCAGGCCCTCCCCTCTAAGGTCTTAAGTCTCCTGATTCACGAGCCCTTTGTACTATACTAAGTGACATATAAATCCGAACACCCAGTTTAAATGGTTTTATTTTAATAAAATTATGTATAAGTACTTAATGAAGCATAATAAGTAAATGATAAAAATTTCAAAATGATTGCACTGCTTTAAAGCCCTTTGTCCTTTAATAATGTGTGGATGCACCCTGATGTGCTACGCATTCTCCAACGCGCCTAGGCATGCCTCTGATCAGGTGGTCAATATCCTCCTGCGGTATCTCATTCCAGGCAACCACCAACTCCTCTCGAAGTGCTGAGGAGGACGTTGCAAATTGAGCAATCTCCTACCCGTCATATCCCACACGTGCTCAATTGGGGATAAGTCGGGAGATCTTGGTGGCCATGGTAACAATGTGACATTATTATGTTGAAAGAAGTCTATTGTGACTCTTGCAACATGTGGTCGGGCATTATCAACAGGGTGACTTCGAAGTTGAGTCATTTATTTTAACCGTGAGTAGATCTGATCAAAAGAAATGTTTTTTTCCTTTACCATTTTTCTGGTAAAATTAAAGTAACAAAGTTATAGCCCTTTGGAAGTTTGAGTACCGCCCTGTCTCAATAATAATATTATGTGCTCGTGTTTGGCAACAACGGATATAATCCGCCTTATCGGTTCATCGCATCGGAAACAAAAAAGCGAAAGAATTTGGAACGATGTTTTTACAATTATTTTAGTCAGTTGTATACAGTCAGTGTCAGTCGGTAACGCGTGAGTGAATAGTGGTGTCTGTTGCGTGGCTCAAACGAAATAAAAAATGGCACATGTTTATGCGGATCGGTTTCCCAATCGAGTGCAACCAACCCCTCGTGCCTTTGTTAATGTTAGTACAACGGGCTCGTGAATCAGGTGACTTAAGACCTCACAGGGAACGGCATGCCGGTGCTCCAAGACCTCACGATCAAATACAGGTCCGCACTGAAATACTTGTCGGGAGGATACTTTATAAAACAAGGTAATTTTTTTTTTTATTTTTTTTTATTTTTACACACATATTTTGGTTTATCTTCCTTCTACAATCATTATCTGAAAATTAGTGACTCAACTTCAAAGTCACCCTGTATATATACAGGGTGACTTCGAAGTTCAGTCATTTATTTTAACAGTGAGTAGATCTGATCAAAATAAATGTTTTTTCCTATAACATTTTTCTGGTAAAATTAAAGTAACAAAGTTATAGCCCTTTAGAAGTTTGAGTACCGCCCTGTCTCAATAATAATATTATGTGCTCGTGTTTGGCAACAATGGAAATAATCCGCCTTATCGGTTCATCGCATCGGAAACAAAAAAGCGAAAGAATTTGAAACGCTTATCACGATGTTTTTACTACAATTTTATTCGTTGTATTCAGTCAATGTGTCAGTCGGTAACGCTTGAGTGAATAGTAGTGTTTGTTGCGTGGCTCAAACGAAATAAAAAATTGCACATGTTTACGAAAATGCTGAACTTGTGGACATGATTCTTATTTACAAGTCTTTACAAAATGCTGCCGCGGCATCACGGATTTATGCGGATCGGTTTCCCAATCGAGTGCAACCAAAACCTCGTGCCTTTGTTAATGTAGTACAAAGGGCTCGTGAATCAGGTGACTTAAGACCTCACAGGGGAGAGCATGCCGGTGCTCCAAGACCGCACGATCAAATACAGGTCCGCACTGAAATACTTGTCGGGAGGATACTTTATAAAACAAGGTAACATTTTTTTTTAATTTTTTTTTATTTTTACACACATATTTTGGTTTATCTTCCTTCTACAATCATTATCTGAAAATTAATGACTCAACTTCAAAGTCACCCTGTGCCGCGGCAGCATTTTGTAAAGACTTGTAAATAAGAATCATGTCCACAAGTTCAGCATTTTCGTAAACATGTGCAATTTTTTATTTCGTTTGAGCCACGCAACAAACACTACTATTCACTCAAGCGTTACCGACTGACACATTGACTGAATACAACTGACTAAAATAATTGTAAAAACATCGTTCCAAATTCTTTCGCTTTTTTGTTATAGGAAAAAACATTTATTTTGATCAGATCTACTCACTGTTAAAATAAATGACTGAACTTCGAAGTCACCCTGTATATATACAGGGTGACTTTGAAGTTGCGTCACTAATTTTCAGATAATGATTGTAGAAGGAAGATAAACCAAAATATGTGTGTAAAAATAAAAAAAAAATAAAAAAAAAAAATTACCTTGTTTTATAAAGTATCCTCCCGACAAGTATTTCAGTGCGGACCTGTATTTGATCGTGAGGTCCCCTGTGAGGTCTTAAGTCACCTGATTCACGAGCCCGTTGTACTACATTAACAAAGGCACGAGGGGTTGGTTGCACTCGATTGGGAAACCGATCCGCATAAACATGTGCCATTTTTTATTTCGTTTGAGCCACGCAACAGATACAACTATTCACTGACACTTACTGTATACAAATGAATGAAATAATTCGTTCCAAATTCTTTCGCTTTTTTGTTTCCGATGCGATGAACCGATACGACGGATTATATCCGTTGTCGCCAAACACGAGCACATTGAGACAGGGCGGTACTCAAACTTCCAAAGGGCTATAACTTTGTTACTTTAATTTTACCAGAAAAATGGTAAAGGAAAAAAACATTTCTTTTGATCAGATCTACTCACTGTTAAAATAAATGACTCAACTTCGAAGTCACCCTGTATATGTGAGCCTTTCGCTGAATCGCTAGGCTACGCCAATGAATATGTTTTGCTTACTTCTGGTCTCCGTGAAATTCCGATGTTTTTTCAGTCTTGTAACTTGTAACAGATGCTGGAGTGAATACATGTGATACAAGTTATGAAGTGTTTGATTTTCCCTAGGAAAATGATAATTTTCTCACATATATATATGTATACAAAATATTTGTGCACAATGGCATTAACAATACTGTAGATGCACAGTTTTTCATTATAATACAATATAGGTTATATCATAGTTCATTCTAGAAATTATGTATTCATGTTTTCTTTTCAAAACCCTTCGATGGCTAGGTTCTTTCATGAGATGGGCTGGAAAATCAAAAACAGAAGGAACTGCCACCTTTTTTAGTACCTTATTTCCATGAACACTAACTTCATAATCCTCTGGAGTGAAATGCTTTTCACAAATTACCGTTGTTGTACTGAGAGTAAATTTTTCTCTTCTTATAGCATGTAACCACAACTTCATGTTAGGATCTGTAGGTATCCTAAAAGTTCAGATATTTTCTCGAATTACCAATTAACAGGTAATTCTCACACAAAAATGAATGAGATGATTAAAATCAACCTGTGAAACTTCATTTTCACATCTTTTCTGCGTCTTTTGCAACAATTCACCGCACTGCAAGATTCAACCATTTTTAAACAAATATGACATAAAACAACAGCTCTTGAAGGATGTCCGGCACAAAAATGTTTATAATTATATTGTCGCAAACTATAATCAAATTCAAGCGGATAACCAAATGGAAATGGTATTTACCATTTTGGGTTGGTATTTACCAATCCGTTCAAGCGAGTGTAGTTATCAGTTTGGTTATAAGATCCGTGACGTCACGAATCAGCTGTTATATGTCATAGTTATCACCGCAAAATTGTGGTTTTTATCCAACTCAAGAGTAGTTTTATATTTCTGGTTATTATTTGAAATGTGACAAGTTAGAATTTTGCCGGGTATTGGATATAGTTATTGTACTTCAGCTTCATTTTTGAGAAAAATGATACAGGCTGACTTCAGTTTTACCATAAAGTGGAGCACCTTATTAGTTATACTCATTACGGTTGTTGGGGACACTTTAAATGTAGTTCCTATGCTTAACAAAGTATCCTGTGTAGCCATATTATACCACAAGAATATTAAAATATGGCCATATAAACTCACTAGATGATATCCACCTGTATACGGTTTTGCTAATTTCTTTTTTCATCATTTCTGCTGAATCAATAAATGTTTTCTTTGACATGCGGAAAAATTTAGAGAATTGAAAGTTATCATAGCTACACACCCATGGTTCCATCATTAAAAAAAAATCTGAAAAAACATTTCTCCCATGAATATTATGAAAGGTTTCTTATTTAAACTTTCCATATACAGTTGTAGACGAAAAAGCACCGATTATTAAGTGATAATAAAAATCATCAGAGATTATATACGCGCTTTTCTAAAATAAACAACTTGCAACAAAACCGCGGTTAAAACCAACGCGTTCAAGCGATTCGTGTAACTGACGTCATCAACCCGTGTGTCATCTTGAACCATATTATAACCGCGGCACATAACACAGAAATTTTGGTTATTCGCTTGGATTTGATTTTATCACTATTAATCTTTAACGTCACTAAAAACAAACATTCACCAAAAATCCTTAGAACATATGAGCCGTCTAACTGTTAACCCCGCCAAATGCAAAAATAATAAAAATTGAAATAGCACTGTCATTCGACAGGAAATGTTGATATCTGCATTCTGACAAGATATTATTTCTCAAAACCCGGAAATTACTCTACTATTGAGCATCAAAAACTCAGTTCACCTTCAATACATCGCCAAAAGCAGATTTATTTGTCGGCAAAATTCGCCAAGTGCAGACGACCAATATGAAAGTCGTATTTTGGTCTCGTGATCATGTGTTTCGATTCAGAGGGTTTTGTGCCATTTCCTGGCATTCTCATCATTGTGGTTAAAAATAGTTGATTTTGGCTGCAAAGCCCGCCATTTTTCACATTTATTTTCAAACCCCGCCAACCGCAGTTTATTTTTCTTATTTGACAGTGCAAATGCTATCTTTGTTGTAATACGATGCATCATATGCATTAAGAAGCAGTATCTACATCAAGATTTAAAGTAAACTCATTTTGTGGATAGTACAACACAAAACAGTTTTCCGCGTTTTTACCTTGGAACTGTATGGTTTGCACTTGGCGGGGTTTGCATTTCGACGGCTCATATATGGAAATACCACAATGGACCACCATGTTTTGCCCTGACTAGCGCTATCCTTCTCGTTTCGCATTCTAGCCGCAATGAATTTGCGTTACGCCTATTCCATGTGTTGACAGTTCATTGGATTTTTACTCGTTCACAAATATTTTCGTGTAATTGATTTGACCATGGAGGTTTTGACCATTTCTACTGAAGAGTCAACAAATGGTGACTGTCCAGCAGAAAAGAAATTGAACTTAGTGGATGAGAACGGCTCAACTGATACTTCTATCCACGAGAATTTAAAGGATTTGTCCAACTTCGCAGTGAAAGAAATCTTACAAAACAACACAAACAGAAAAGTCACATGTTTGAGAGGTAGTTTTAGTTCCCATCCTGGAGAAGCTGTGGTCGTTCTAGAAAAGCCGGCCTTTTCTGAAGAAATTCTCAACGATTACTTCAAAGGAAAAGATAATCTAACCAAATCGTTTCATAACGATATTTATGGAGATTACCGGTACAATCCGTCCTCCGATCTCAATGGTAAACTTTGTTTTGCTTCATTTTACATTTATTGTATTTTCCTAATTTCATACACAGAGTATGGTTATCAAGAATTGACCCATTGTTATTGGATACAAAAGGTTTAGCTCAACACATCTTCCTCTATAGGCCCAAGGCCAATGTTTGATGGGGTCCCTTAAATCTAACAGATTTCCAAAGAAAAGTCTGGGCCAACAGTTTTGAACACCTGGACTTTATGCTCTAGGTGGGGCTGGCCTCAGTTTTGCACTCGTTGTGGCTGAAAGAAAGCATAAAATATGCGGCCTACCTCCATATTAAATGAGAATTCTGTGTCCCTCATGAGACTGTGCCCTAGCCATCATGGCTAGAGAGCCTGTTCAGAAGCAAGTTTAACCATGTTCTGATGTAGACAAGTGCCTTCTAAACTGCATTTAAATTCATTTGCTAATTTAGAAAAACTCGAAAGACATTATTTCATGTTTTAATATTTCCAAATTTATTTTTTTGCAGCTGTGAAAGCAACAGTTATACATCCTGCTACTGAAAAGACTATACAACGATATACATCTCAAAAGCACTATATGATAGAGGAATCACCAAAAATCTATAAGGACATTATCTTACCAAATCTAGCTGAAGAAGAAGATCATTTACAGGTAAATATGAGAAAATATCCATTTAATAATTATAATTATACTCGTTAGGAGTTGCAAACCAAATTCCGGGATTTCAAAAATACTAGGAAATAGGATCAAATCAAAGTCTTAAAAATAATGGTTTTGAAATCGCAAAAACCGAGGTATACAGTATTTTCTGTATCAAGTAAAAGTAATATCTCAATTATTTCTATAATTTCAATTTTTAAATCAAACTGACCATTTGAATTATTTTGTTTCTTGACATTGAGATAAGCTTAATAGATAAAGGTGACTTCATCAACAATTATTATGAAGTGAGCTTTTAACAAAATTCATAAATTAATAGGTTTCCAATGCCAAAAAATGGTACCGTATTGACACCATATAGTGAAAGATTTTTATCTTTGTATGTTATGGACTGTAGGGTTAGTTATCTCACCAAATATGTACACTGGTCCCGAGTGGTAGCTAAAAGGTATTGCAGAGTACAAAAATAAGCCATCGAAGTTGCACATTTCTCCTTCATCTCCTGCCTTCCAAATATACCGAATTGCAACATCGCCTAAGGTGATTCAATAAGCATTTAGGTATGACGAAATGATATTGACTGTAGAAGAGTAGCGTCACTTCATCGTTAAAACAGTTTTGGGCGAGGTGTCTGAAATTACATTATGGTATCCAAAATCCTAGAATCGCAGAACACTGTAGTGTTTTACGTGTCGCGAAACTAGCAGGAAGTGGGGTGCAAATATTTCGATGCTCCGCTAATGATGGCGACTATTGTTATTCTAACATATTTGGAATTTGAGACATCGTCGCGAAAGTTGTAACACCACGAAACGCAAAAAAATAGCTTATGTATTGGCTTGAAAAAGCCACAGTGATTGCCGGAATGTCATCAATAGGCACTATTGGCTTATGATGTTTCATTTGCGACTAGACAGACATAGAGGATTATAAGATCATTCGATAGCCACTCCAAAGGCCTACCCTTCTTTTTGCTCTCCTAAAAAGTTGTTAGTTTCAAGTTACATCGAGCTGGAACTTTTTTTATTGAGCAACTAAATTTTTGTGATTCTTGGGTGGGTAGTACCAAAAAGAAGAAATTACGATACAAATTTGTTATTTAGTTTTAATTTACGTCAATGAGTAATGGCAAACCTTTCCAAAGTAGATTGTTCAAGTATATTGCGAGAAAATAGAAGTCATGTTCAATTTCTTTATTTAATTTTATACTCCTCAGTCTACATTATTCATGTTCACTGAAAAATAAATACGAACATTTAAACAACAACAAAGTGATTTTTTTCATCTGCACTGAAAAAACTTTTAGGATGTAAGCACACAGTTTGAAGAATCTGCTTTTTTTTCTGGTTTTAAGTTTAGCGCCCTTACACTTATTTTCAAACTTGTAACCGAACAATAATTCATTCTAGCCTCTGTTAGAATCAGTATAGCAGTTACTTATATTGCACAATGTCAAGGAAACCAGAATGACTGGTGGGTTATCACCAATGGGTGGAACGCTAAAACACTCTATTTTTCAAGCCTATTTATCATATATAATTTAGACAGAAAAAATAATATGGATTACCCTGTATAAACACTCTATGACATGTCAAACTACGCATTACTCTGTTGAAATCAATAAAATTAAAAGTAGATGAACCATACACCTGTAACCCTTCTTCTTCCCTTTATTTTGATATCTTGGTAGTCTCCAGGCAGTAAATCATAAAAAAATCCTATTGTATACGGGCATGTGTGTTGGTGTATCTATCCAGTTGAAGGATGTATGTAAAGCTGGACATACACGCGAATAATAATATGCATATCAGCCAGGTTTACTATTATGGATATTCAGATTCATGATTCCGCCACAATATGATCTGTATGAATATTTTGGTGAACAAATCATACCAACTGTCTCTACCCACACTCCGGCGATACAAGACGCGAATCCGTACAGAAAATTATCAGCATTTGAAAAGCGTCATTCCATTCTTTGATTTCTTTCATTTCGTCTTTGACCCACAAGCAATTGGTCTATAAAATGCTCAAGTTGATGATTCCTTTATCACCAACGGCAGATTTGAGAGTGGAAGAATTTGCGGCGATTTTATAATGATAAATCAACTTTCCTATTTTTAAATCTTCAGAACACAAGAGTTAAAAATATGAAATATACACACTCCAAGTGGTTGTCTCTAAGAATTTTGGTTGCTCAAAACTCTTACTGTTATTGTAACATGTTTATCGTATGTCCTTTCGGTAATCATTACCGTGTATGTTTAGCTTTTGCTTAGAGTTACCATCAGACGGCGGTAAAGGAGGTGAAAGAAATGAACCGGCAATAAATTATACTCGAAAAAAGAGGGACGCTCCACATAAAGACAGGTCGCAGGGAGAAGTGTTTCTGCTCCCCTGATTACTCAATGCCGGCTGTCTGTTTAATAACTGGTCAGATCCCAAATGGAGATTGAGAGACGAATTTTTCTATGGTAGGTCAAATATTTGGTATTCAATAGACAAGCCAAAAAGGTAGGTTGCGCAAACAATAAATTATAATCCATCAGTTCATTGTTATAATAAGGTAGTGAAGTCGTTCAATAAACATTCAAATGATTATGGGCTATATATGTATAATATATTATATATTGAAGCAGCCGCGCAGGCAGAAGCCTAAATGCCGGAAAGCGAAGCCTCACTAAGTTTTTCAAGCACAAAAGGAAAATGAACAAAAAATCAGGCCGAATTTTTTTCTTGGGATGAGATTAGAGGTAATAATAGCCAGCCTTCTAAATGATAAATCCACTAGACCTAAGAGTCAAATAGAAAAATATGACTTTTTACTAGCTACTGTCAATTTCTTTGTGAGCCAAAAACACAAAATACAGCTTTTGTCTTTGAGGTGCCGCGCTGCCGACTGCATAAGCGTACCCGCTGGTTGTTCCACTTCCACATTCATCAGAAAAAATTCCATGGATTACTCTTAATACCTATTGAAATTTAAAATATTATTTTGTTTCTCAAATGTCTGGTAATATTTTATGACTACAAACATGATAATTTCTTTGATTAATGCATTAATTTGTAAATTGAATCAAGAAAGACATATTTATTTCTTATTTACTTCGTCGCCGTCGCTGGATGGGTGCAATCCCAATGATATTAGAAAGAAGGGCTGAACTCTTTGAGCTAGGCCCACAGACCCCACGCCTCTGTTCCTATTCTGGCATGGGCACACCGGCGTATTCAAGGGAGGGCTTTGGGGCTCCTCGGAGTTCCCCCTCACGAAGCGCAACAGCGCATTACGCTTCTTCTACATATTACAGCATGTTATACTTTCTGTGAAGTGTAGCTACCTGGACTAAGCGAGTTCCCGCCTGCTATGCAGTTTTCTATCACCACGACTCTGGATCATAAGCCTCTTCCCAGATCTTTTTCTGGATAACACCACTGGTTGAGCAGTATCTCAATCTACAGGAAACAATTACTATCGCGAAATCAACCACAACAGTGGCTCCTACAAATCACTTTTATGGGCACATTAAAATTTCCCTCATCAGAATAAACTAGGAAGTCACATATGAATAAAATTAATAAACCATAACTGATCATAATTGTTTGTATTAGCATTGGGAGGATTTCTGGAAAAGCAAAAATTCTATATACTTGGATGTCTGCTTAAAGTGGCTGAATCTACCAGTATGTCTACAAAGTAAGATGCATGTAGACCAGAATGCAGTTTTGTATAGACACAGAAAGTGGTTAAACTGAATACTGGTGAAATACTTTTCAGGGCTAAGGAAATTAGTTGCAAGAAGGATAAATAGCCAGCGCTAATTTCGTAAAGTAAACGTTTTTCGTATTTACATTTTAGAAGAGAATGTTCAGTTTCCAAACATAACTATGTTAGGTAGCCTAGCACTTACGACTTGTCTATTCAATACCAAAGATCCAACCTACCATATCAGAATTAATCAAAACAACCCGATTCTCCCTGAATATTGAAATTTGATGGAAATATTTTTCTTTTGAAAAACCTGGATATATATTACAAATAAAGATGTAATCTGCTTTGAAAATCACACCATATTGAGGATTTAATTAAACCTGCACCTCAGCAACAGCAATAGCCCACCGCCACTGGAGACAACTCAATGAAGCCACGCGTTCCTTTTATCCATAATTTATTGCTTGGACATTACGTTCCAGTATCAGTCATGCTTTTTAGACTGTCTTCGGCGCTAATACAACGTTGCAGTTCAGTATTTTGGGAGGCCAGAAGATGAAAGAGGTATGTGCAACTTCGATCGCATATTTTTGTACCTAACAAGCAATCAAGCAATTTGAACAGAGAAGAATGGCTTAAGAGGGTATATTCATATATTTCGATTTTCCTTAGCACCTTTTGAAAAATATTTCCAGTGTGCAAGGTGCGTTTTTTTGCCAAGAAAGATTGTTAGCTCAAATCCTACTTTTAAATTACTTTTGTGTAAATCAACCAAATTTAGACTGTCTATGAGGTCTAATAATAGTATCAATCTTTGAAGTAAGAAGAAAACTTATTATGATCATTACGGATCCAGTATTGTAATTGATAAAGCTACTGTAGAAATCTTATTACATCATATTTTATTTCAGTGGGTATATAATATTCTTGAACACAAATCTGAAGCAGACAAAATTGTTGTTGAAGATACTGACCCAAATGATGGATTTGTCATGGTACCTGACCTAAAGTGGAGTGGAGAATTAGATACACTGTATTTGTTGGCTATTGTGAACAAAAAGAATATAAAGTCACTGAGAGATCTCACAAGTGAACATTTGCCGTTGCTGAAGAATATTAAAGAAAAAGGATCAGTAAGTGGATTTTCTATTAGTTTCTCTCCCCATCAAAAATACTGAGTGAACCCACTTATTGAAATGTTTCTTATTTTAGGAAGCGATCAAAACCAAATACGGCATAGAAAAACATGAGCTTAGAGTTTACTTGCATTACCAGCCGACCTTTTATCACCTGCATGTACATTTTTGTGTATTAAGACATGAAGCACCTGGTATATTAGTTGGGAAGGCTCATCTACTGTCTGATGTTATAAGCAACTTGGAAGTAGCTCCTGATTACTACCAGAAGTCAACCATAAGTTTTGTTATGCCTGAGAACCATAGGTTGTTTGAAAAGCTCAAAACTGCTGGCATTTTAGAGACATAGTCAACATGTATGAGCTGATCATTCTGGAGATAAGACCAAGACTTTGCAGTGTCAACGGGTTTGTTAAGTTTTCAAATAGACCAGATGATGTCAAAGTATCCTTAGATGATGATTTGAAATTAGTTTTTAATAGAAGAGAGGAAAAGATACCATGTCAGTTCACTGGTATAGTAAAAAATAGCTTAACAGTCAAAGTCAATGATACTCATGTAATTTTTCGGTTTGCTACAAAAAATGAGGCATCTGGTAGTTTTAAAACTGAAGTTCTCCAGAACACTGCCACAAATTTCAAGTTTTCTCATGACAAACCTTTGTTTTCTGCAAATACCTCCTACACTTGTCTCTGTGGGAAGTGTAAAACTCCTCTAACAAATCCACTGGTATTTGAAAGAATTCTGCCTTTGCCTTCTGACAACTCGGATCCAAATGAGTGGTTTTGTCATAGATCTGATGTCGGTAATAACTTTAATCTAGATCCAAAACCATCGGATATTTTTTATACGCATTGTTTAGTTCATTTGAATATACAAAATATTCAAAACGTGGATGAAACTGGTAAAATTGTGTTTTGTAAATCTTGTCAGGATTGGTTAGGGCTTAAATACAATGATAACACAGCCAAATTTTGGTTGAACACTGTAGAGTTCATTAGTGATAATAATTTGGTATCAACGTCGAGTCTGCAAGACGTTTTTAACGTTATCAATAGTGTCTTTCAGCAAAAACTGCAGAGTTCTGTAAAGATAATGCTTTGTTGCCAAACTACCATAAATAACATTGAAGCCGTTTTATTGTGGATATTGGAAAAAAGGTTAGAAGTATTTTATGACAATTCCAGAGAAGAGAAGAAATGTGACGTTGCAAAGGTTCTATTCAAATCCGTTGATAATCATGACAATATTTTTGACCAGTGGAAAAATGATCTGATGGTTGATACAATAGATGTCTCGAAGAGCATGATTTTGAGTGTCTCGAATCACCTGGCAGAGTGTAACAGAGCTCTGCCTGATGAATTTGCCAAGTCTAATGATTTTAATGTATCCTATTTGTTTATGTATGATGGTTGCACCATTTAATTTTAAGTTTTATTCTGTAGGTTTAGCCAGATAAATGTTAGGTGTTAGATAATTTCTGAATTTTCTTTCGTTTTGAATATGTTTTGTCTTCTAATTATTTTGGATGAGAAAATATTTGAAACTTATCCTATGGTTTTTATACTGATACCCATGTGCATGTGGTTTTGTTTCGTCCGACAAGCATGGGGGTTATAAAAGTATTCCAGGTATATGGTTTTAGTGTCCTAAGATTAAAGTAGTGTTTCAAGGTTGAGGTGAATATCCTCAATTTTAAGACTTGATAATTAGTCTAATCATATTAGCAAATTTCCCCGAAATAATTGTAAAGTCACGTTTTATTGGGGCAAGTTGTTCAAGGGGGTATTTAAAACATGGATGCATAAAATGGGTACACCAATTTTTGTGGGAAAACCTTTTATTTGACGACAAAGAATGAGAAAACGTATTTTTTGGGATTCAATCGAAAGTTTTTACAGGAACAAAAGAACTTTTCATATAAGATTTTTAGGTATTTACGAGACGTACAGAATGAGACCACACCCGATGCAAAATGCAGGTTTTGCCGCTTGTTGGTAATGCGACGATAATTTCACGCAACTACTTGAAATTCTTCAAATCCGTAGGATTCATTCTTCTAAATAACAACAAAATTGGAGTATTTTGGTCATATTGATGTTTTTTTTTAATTTTCTAATTTTTCATCCCAAAACGCCTGTTTTCCTGCCATCACTTCTAGTTTATTGAGCAATATTCAGGGCTCTTTCAAAGAGCATTTAATAGCAAAATACACTTGTTTACCTTGCCGATATGAATCACAAGCTATTCCGAAAGCTAAATGTTATTTTTATGCGAAAAACAAAGGTTACGTTTTTTTTCTTCTAAACAAATTCAAACATTTCGTATTTGTGAGTAAACAAACGCGCTATGATATTCGAAAAACATACGTTACTATACACATTTTAAAACAAAGCGGATGTGTCTATCGTCTTTTGTTTCGAATTACTCAAAAACACGAAATGTTTGAATTTGTTTAGAAGAAAAAACTTAACCCATCCTTTTTGCATAAAAACAACATTTATCTTCCGAAATGGTTTGCAATTCATATCGGCAAGCTAAACTAGTGTATTTTGATATAAAATGCCCTTGGAACTAACCCAGTATATTGCTCAATAAACTAGTAGAGATGGCCTGAAAACAGGTGTTTTGGGATAAACAATTAGAAAATCTCAAAAACTACTTGCCCAACCTACTCCAATTTTGTTGTTTTTATTTAGAAGTATGAATTCTAGAAACCATCGTCGCATTACCAAGAGGCAAAACCTGCAGTTGGCCTTGGTTCTAGGCCATAACTTTTTTGCTAATCGTCGGATCTTTTTACGTGTGGTCTCATAAATACCTAAAAATCTTATACACACGCGTCCATGTTTTGAATACCCCCTTGAACAACTTGCAGCAGTAAAACCAGACTTTACAAATAATTCGCAAACCAGGGGTATTTTCGTCTAATATGATTAGACTAAATTACGGATTAATTTTTATGTAACTTATAATGCAGTGTATTAGATTAAGTTCAACCCTAATAAAGTTTTGATAAATATTTTCAGTTCTTTCATTGATTTCTGATTTTATTCCTCTCAAATGTTCGTTCCTTCCGTGCAAAATGATGTTAGAGGGAACCTCTCAGAAAACTCGGAAAATTTCAATGTAAGGGGCAGATTAAAAAAAAACAAGTTTGTACAAAATACTTTAATCGATTGTTTCTACACCATATAACAGATCACTAATTTTAGTATCACAGCATGTTATATGGCTCTTAACTTAAAGTAATTATCCTTAAATTGTACAAACTTAACACAAAAACTTCCAGTCATTAACAACACAGGCAACGGAAAATGAGAACAAAAAAATACCCCATACGTACAAAATGTTGAACACCTGCATTGTTATCTGGATTGTCCTTATAACTAAAACAACATGTTGCAGATAACAGAGAAGAAGACGGATTCAAATTGATTCAATATAAGTGCACTTATTTTTCGCTAAAATAAAAAACTTTTTACTTTAAAACAGTACGTCAAGAATGATAAATGATATCACAGTCAGCTGAAAATTAGTAACAAAATAGTATATTACAAAATCGATTCTGGTACAGAAAACGATGACAGATTTTGTCATACATCTATACCTTGAAGACAAGTAGTTCACTATAAAAATTATATTTTTCAAACACTAATACTGTTACAGAATCTCCACTAAAAATGTCTGAATCTTTTTGGTTATACATTAAATCAAATATTCTTCAATAAATCAGTAACAGTTAAACTTAATACTTTAATAAACAAAATATTACAATTTCATTTTCATGGAGAGTTTCACTTTAATGATAGGGTAAATGCGGGAGAGATGCCGCGGCAGGAGGTTGTAATTTCCCATAGGCTCGAGAGATGGAGCTGTTGCCGCAATATGTGGTAGATGAATACTGCAAAGTGACCGGTAGTTTGTGATTTGTGCCATCGAAGCGATAGTCGACAAAATATCTGGGATTTTAAGATCCGTAAGTACACAAAACGTGGTAAATATTTTAAGCATAATTTGGTTTAGGTGTATTACAAATCTTACGCGTAGTATTTTGTGCCGTCATGGGTTTTGTTAGGACTGTAGCTCAGTATGGAGGTTGCTGTGTAAAAGTTGAGTAATTTCGTTAACACTTCTAACAGACGGCAGTCTATTCCCACAAAAAGGATAGTCGCCGCTTTTATTAACGGGAGAGAAGCCGCATTCGTTATCACATGACTTTTGCACTTCTGACGCTTTTAATGAAAAAAATGTTATAATAATAATTGAAAAAAATGAAAAAAGCATTAATTTGGGAAAAGTGTAACAATATTTTTATATGTTTCTGTCTATAGATCATGCCTCGTAAGTACATACCATCAAATACAGCTCGACCAAGGGTCACCTGGTCGGATGAGCAACAATGGAGGCTGTAGCAAAAGTACAGACAGGAGAAATATCTAAAAGGGAGGCACACAGGCGCTATAATGTAACCCCTAGTACCATAAAAAGGAGAATAACATCTGGCAATTTCAAGAAGGGTGCCCTTGGCCCAATCATGAGCATTTGTTTGTTTTAGGAATTTTGGGCAGGGCCAATGTAACAAGACTAGTTCCGCACATTCATCGTTTGTCAGTCGTTGGCTTTGCTCCAGACAGAAGCACAGTTAGAACACTTGCGTTTAGGTTTGCTGAAAAGCTATGGATAAAACACCCATTTTCAGCTGCAACAGAAAAGGCAGGATTTGCATGGCTTCATTCATTCTTGGACAGAAATCCTGAATTGTTCGTTAGGCAAGCTGAGGGTCTATCGTTCTCAAGGGCTCAGGAAATGAATCGAGAGGACGCTAGATGATTCTTTGAGTTGCTGGATGAAGTTTTAACAAAAAATGGTCTAATGGAAAAACCTTCTTGTATAGTTAACATGGATGAAACAGGCGTACAACTCCTAAATAAACCTAGTAAAGTTGTAACGAAGAAAGGTAGCAAAGATGTACATGTATTAACGTCGAAAGAACGCGGAGAGAATGTCACAGTGATTGCTTGCTGCAGTGCAGATGGCACGTTTATTCCTCCAGTTCTTATTTTTAAAGGGGTTAACAGAAAACCGGTGCTTTCAGATGGCTTGCCCCCTGGATCTAAGGTGTACATGAACAGAAAGTCTTCCTTCATTAATTCGGAGCTCTTCGTTCAGTGGTTGGTGGAGCAATTCATACCACATAAACCAGCCGGTAAGTGCGTGTTAATTCTTGACGGTCACACGTCTCACAGCACAAATATAGAAATGCTTCAGATAGCGGATGAGAACGACATTATTATCCTTTGTTTGCCCAGTCACTGTACACAGGCTCTCCAACCACTTGACAGGAGTTTCTTTCGTCCATTTAAAGTTTATTTCAATCAAGAAGCTCACCTCTGGATGAAACACCACAGTAACAGAAATTTCGCGAGATACCGGGCTGGAGAAGTTATTGGAAAAGCGTGGATGAAAGCAGCGTGTTTAGCTAATGCTATCAATGGGTTTAAAGCCACTGGAGTTTATCCATTGGACCCAAATGCTATCCCGGATAATTTTTTTTCTGTGGCTGATTACGCAGCTACTCCACCTGCATAGGCACGTGAGAAAGTGGAGCCACTGCGGCATGTGAGTCCCGAAGCTGCAGTAGGGTTGAACTTAATTGATCCAGGTCCATCAAAACAAACTGGTAATGATCAAGTTGTAGATGACATAGTAGAAGGCGATGGACCTGAATTTACGCCAACAAAGCTTCTCCATGAGGTGTCTCCTGTTCTTGTGCTTCCAATTCCATTATTTAGCAGAAAAAAAAAACAAGTTGCGCCTGTTTTGAATTCGCCGCAAAATATTGAAAAACTGAAACAAAAGAATAAAACATCCAACGCAAGAGCAACAAAAAAAGCGGAAGGAAGGAAAAAAGATGACAGTGCTGGAGCTGGTCCCAGCAAGAAAATTAATAGGCATGTGAAAAAAGACGCTTCCAAAGCAAAAACCTGCAATAACACCTGGAGTTCAGATGATGATGAGCCCCTCGTGAAAATGATCAAGAAAGCCACTTCCAACGCAAAAGTCAGCAATAACACTTGAACTTCAGATGATGGTGATAAAATTCCCATGAAAAGGGCCAAAAACGACGGTCATGATGATAATGAATATTTGTGCGTGGAGTGTTACGAACCTTACGAGCAAACTACGAAGAAAGAGGACTGGCTAAAATGTTTAAAGTGTCAAAAGTGGTTGCACGAAACTTGCACGATGTATGGAGAGGTCTGTAATGTGTGTTCTAGACAGAAACTATGCGAAAAAAACACCAAATTCTCAACTTAAGGTATGCGGCATCTCACCCCTTTTCCTGCGGCATCTCATCCAGATGGTCGGGAGAGACGCCGCGTTGTAAACACCAAAACAATGTTTTTCTATATACAGGGTGTCCGCAAAGTTGGGGTTTTCCTTTACACGACGTGTAGATCTTGAAAACATAAGCAATTTTTCTTAGTACCATATACACCAATGTCTTAAGGGAACCGAGATAAACGGCTCTGCAACATCAAAAATATCTGAATACCGTCCTGTAGCCGCGACCCGCCGGGATACCCCCGACACCCCGACTGGTACAAGGTCTCAACCCGACAGCAAAACTGGGTCGGGGTCAGTGTGTCAGGTTAGTATGCAACCTTCAACCGACGGTTACAGTCACGCGTGTAGAGGTAAACGAATCGATTGCGTTTCAAAAAGCAACAAGCACTAGAGACGTAGCTAGAGAAGTGCAAGTATCAAAAACTAAAGTGTGGCAAACGCTGTATCCGTTTCACGTCCAACGTGTACAAGCCCTTCAACCTGACGATTTTCCAGCAAGAGTGCGGTTTTGTGAGTGGTTGTTGCATCAACATGACAATAATCCGGACTTTTTGAAGTGCATATTGGTGCCAGACGAATCTACGTTCACGCGTAATGGGGTGAATAACTTTCGCAACACTCATGTTTGGTCATTTTCAACAAACATTTTCGGTGAATGTTTGGGCTGGCATGGTGAGCGGTATGCTCATTGGACCATTTATTCTCCCAAATAGATTGGACGGGATGCAATACCTAGACTTTTCACGCAACATTTTGCCTTCCTTGTTAGAAGATGTGCCATTAAGTGTAAGACAATCAATGTGGTTTCTGCGTCTACTCGGTAGCGCTTCAGCTGATTTCATTTTCTGTTGGAGCGGTATGATTTCGGGCAGAGACGTACTTAGCCCTTCTCGTCCACTGGAGAGTGAGTACTTTTTACTTGGTCGCCCTCGTTTCACTACACATTACCTTGTTATTTCAAGGGTAGTTGTTTCTGAAAAGGAAAACGCCAACTTTGCGGACACCCTGTATATTCTATCAGAGTCTTATGTTTTATTTATACTCATACTGAGAGTTTAAGAGTTACATTTATTTGTGTTAAGTTTTCAATGTTCAAAAATAAATAATTTCAAAAATATAACCTTTCTTTGGAATGTGCGGCAACTCTCCCGCATTTACCCTATATTTACCATAGAGACAATATGATGGATCACTAGAAGCCACATCAAAATAATTTAGACCCAAGGTTTTTTATTGTCTTTTGCTTAGTCATAGCAAATTATTTTGATTTCAAGCAAGTGCACTAAACATGAATCTTGTGAATCCGTCAAAGCATAATAATTTATTGGTTTATCACCATTCTTCTTCTACTTCCTCTGCTACTTCCTTCACGAGATTCCTGTCTTTTCCAAAATCGCCCTAAAACGATAAAAAATGACGTCAAGAAGTTTGACTCTGCACTTCCCACATTACACTGTCATCAATAATTCATAAAGGATCATGTTTGGCACTAGTTTGCTGCTCTAAGGAAAAACCTGGCTACGAAAATGTATAACTAAAGTGAATTATAAAAATGCCCCCCACACCAAAGAAAATATCCTGCGAACACCCATGAACATTGGTTCTTGCTAACCTGGCCACTCGCCATTCACGGCAGTACGACAGCCACTACCGATTGCAAAACACAGACACCCATCGAAATGATTGCGACGCACGATGTTGAAATATATGATGTGTGAAAAATATTTCTAATAGGTGTGTAGAATTACTGTGGTTGGAGGCGTATAAATATACTAACGTCAAAAATTTGAGATCTACAGCGTACCCCTCCCCCTACAACCTACAACCCCCATTTTTTAACCCCTACAAATATTTTTCTGAAACGTCAAAATACGGAGTGAAAACGTTTCTATTTTTTCGTTTTTTGCTCGTAGCTCCGCCGCCATTGAATGGATTTTCATAAACTACAAATATTTTTCATCCTTGGCTCAAAATTAGTGCAATACTTTCCAAGTTCGACGGGCCAACAATTAGCGGACAGGCCGACTGAAATGAGTAACATGGGTTTTCGTGCTATACACGTCGTATAACATTCAGGTTAAAGATTTTTGTTTCAAACATTAGGCATCACATATTTTCACGTTTACTTTTTGTGCCATAGACATTCCTACCTTATATGCGTTTTTTTGTTTTGTTTGTGTCTTGAACAAATGTATGGAAAGTTTTTTCATATCAGCATTGTTACATATTTAACATCCTTGGATTAGTGTTGTTGTATCACTGCTATACCCAGCACAATATTAAGTTGTGACTTAAAGTTGTCGAGTTGAAAAAGCAATGTACTATAGCAGGAAATTTAGACTTAAGCGAGGGTGTCGTTTGAGAAATTCTAAAAGAGTTTCGGTTACTAGGAAACGTTATTAATCGGCCAACGTCAGGTCGTGCTAGAAAAACTACCCCCTATGATAATAAGGGCATTAAAAGAATAGCTGATCCGCATAGGTCATCCGTCCAAATTAATGCAGAAATTCGACAATATTTCAACACAGACATAACGGCCCGTACTGTGAGAAGACGTCTATGTGAAGTTGGTTTGTTTTTAAGAGTTGCTGTCAAAAAAAAACCGTTACTGTCTAAAAATAATCGAATGGGCAGACTTCAGTTTGCTCAGAGACATTTAAATTGGACACCTTAAAACTAGGGTGCGGTGCTTTGGAGTGACGAAAGCAAATTTAAAATATTTGGTGCTGATGGAAGATCGTTTGTAAGAAGACTTGTCGGGGAAGAATTTGTTATCAGGTATCAAAAGCCTACAGTGAAGCAAGGTGGTGGCAGTGTTATGATCTGGTGGTGTTTTTCCAGGTTTGGAACAGGCTCGATACTGAAAATAACTGGGAAAATGGATCGCTTTATATACCGCGACATAGTACAGGCTACTACGAGCCCCTTCCCACTTCAGTTGGCCCAACTATTGAAATCTTAGTTTTTTCTTATCAGACACAAATAATAAAAATGTAGCAGGGTGTTAATAGGTTTAAAATATTAACAATGAATATTTTGATAATATATAGTAGAAAACACCAACTTTATCACTCTCTAATCAAATTTGCAGCATAAAAATAACACATGTTGCAATTACAGCATATCAACCTATTTTCATTTCAATGCAAAATAAGTCTATAACGCATAGGTGGCTGTACAAAAAATAAAAGCCATGACAATTATTTTTATTAATCACAGCTGTCAGAATACGTTTAAAATAGTTTTGGGTAGTTAAGGTTTTCAAAATGGGTAGAGGAAAGGTTATTAGTGAGAAAATTCGGTTACTGATAATTAAATTTTTTAATTCTGGGAAGTCAAACTCGGAAATTGCAACTTTGTTAGACTTATCGCGGTACAGTGTGAGAAATATTGTTAGAAGATATAACGTAACTGGTTCAGTTAATATTAAGCCCCGATATGTGAAAAAAAGTAATATCACAAATGCCGACCGAAGAGCATTAAGAAGAATAATCGTGAAAAACAGGCGTGCCAATTATTTACAATTAAGTGCTCTGTGGAGTGACGCTGTTGGAAGGGGAATTTCGAGGTCCACAACTCATAGAGAGGCCCACAAACTAGGATTTAGTACTTGCAAGGTAAGTAACCCTAAAGTTGCACAACTTGTTTATAGGCCAAAGAAAAGCCACTATTAACTCCACTGCAAAAGAAAAATCGGCTAGATGGGCTAAAAAAGATAGACAATGGACACCTCAACAATGGTGTGCAATACAATGGAGTAATGAGGCCCGATTCGAAGTTTGTGTTGGTGACAGTCGCAGTAGAGTTATTCGCAAAAAAATGAAGCATTCCATGTTGACTGTCTGAAGAGAAAAGTGAAATTTCCAGCATCCATTATGGTCTGGGGCAGTATGTCATCAAAAGGAGTAGGAAAACTTATTTGGCAATTTTAGAAGAATCGCTTTTACCAGTGCTGGAAGAATGTTTGACATCCGGCCAAGATTTTGTGTTTCAGCAAGATGGTGCAGCGTGCCATACCTCAAAAAAGGCTATAAAATGGATGGAAGAAAATAATGTACCACTTTTGAAATAGGTTTCTAGCAGCCCAGATCTGTCACCTATTGAAACTTTGTGGCACGAAATGAAAAAGGTTCTACGACAACATCCTGCTCGTACAATCACCGAACCGATACAAAAGCTTCAAGAAATATGGGATTGTTTTACACCAAATTTTTGCCGAAACTTGGTTAACACTATGCCCCAAATAATTTCAGCCGTAATAAAAAATAAAGGTGATGTTACCCAATGGTAATCTTTAAATTGTTGCTTTGTTAACTTCGCGCATTTATTCGCACATTATTTGTTCAGATGTTCTATTAGTTATAGCTCTAAGTGATTTCAAATATGTATTTTTTACGACTAGAGTGTATCTAAAATGTTTTTGAGAGAATACATTGTTTTATAAGTAAATAGTTTCGTCATGTTTAGTTTATAAAGGCATATTTTGGTACAAATTTTGAAGTGAGCCAACTGAAGTGGGATGGGGCTCGTATGTTACCTTATGCCGAAGAAGAAATGTCGCCAAAGAAAAGCCACTATTAACTCCACTGCAAAAGAAAAATCGGCTAGATGGGCTAAAAAAGATAGACAATGGACACCTCAACAATGGTGTGCAATACAATGGAGTAATGAGGCCCGATTCGAAGTTTGTGTTGGTGACAGTCGCAGTAGAGTTATTCGCAAAAAAATGAAGCATTCCATGTTGACTGTCTGAAGAGAAAAGTGAAATTTCCAGCATCCATTATGGTCTGGGGCAGTATGTCATCAAAAGGAGTAGGAAAACTTATTTGGCAATTTTAGAAGAATCGCTTTTACCAGTGCTGGAAGAATGTTTGACATCCGGCCAAGATTTTGTGTTTCAGCAAGATGGTGCAGCGTGCCATACCTCAAAAAAGGCTATAAAATGGATGGAAGAAAATAATGTACCACTTTTGAAATAGGTTTCTAGCAGCCCAGATCTGTCACCTATTGAAACTTTGTGGCACGAAATGAAAAAGGTTCTACGACAACATCCTGCTCGTACAATCACCGAACCGATACAAAAGCTTCAAGAAATATGGGATTGTTTTACACCAAATTTTTGCCGAAACTTGGTTAACACTATGCCCCAAATAATTTCAGCCGTAATAAAAAATAAAGGTGATGTTACCCAATGGTAATCTTTAAATTGTTGCTTTGTTAACTTCGCGCATTTATTCGCACATTATTTGTTCAGATGTTCTATTAGTTATAGCTCTAAGTGATTTCAAATATGTATTTTTTACGACTAGAGTGTATCTAAAATGTTTTTGAGAGAATACATTGTTTTATAAGTAAATAGTTTCGTCATGTTTAGTTTATAAAGGCATATTTTGGTACAAATTTTGAAGTGAGCCAACTGAAGTGGGATGGGGCTCGTATGTTACCTTATGCCGAAGAAGAAATGTCACTGTTGTTCAGATATCAACAAGATAACGGCCCGAAACATTCATTCCATTCAGTTAAAAAAATGATTTTTAAAGAAAAGCGTTGATTTACTGGAATGACCTTCGCAATCCGCCGACCTCAATCCAATTGAGAACCTTTGGGAGCACTAAGAGCGGAAAATTCGACAAAGAATTATTCATAGTGAGAATGATCTATGGGCAAGATGAGTGGCGGAAGATTCCAGTTGATGTGTGTCGAAATCTTGTTGATTCCATGCCAAGAAGAGGCAGGAAAGTCATTAAAGCAAAGGGATTTTCAACAAAATACTGTACATTGCTTGTTGAATTTGTATGTTTAATTTTGTTTTTGTTCATAAAAATATTCTTGTCATACTTTTGTCCAAGGGTTTTCTTTATTTACCATATATATGAGACTTGGTTTTATTTTGTATTTACATTTATTTCTAAAATGTTAGTAGTGGATGTTTATTTTTTAGTATGTAATCAATTCCTCATTAACAAATATTAAGAGTATAACCAGAAAACAAACCTTTCCATACTTTTGTCCATGACTGTATATTTCGTCATTAAAATACCTCCTCGTAGGAAGTAAAAATCTACACAATTTTTCACCACAGTTCACGACTCTAGTACGTGACAACGACTAGAGCTATCATTCAAAGAAAATCAAAATACCCCAAATCGTACTTTGCCCGTTCTTTCTAGCGACGCCGACATTTTTGCGATTTGTTTTGCATAAAGTATTTATGGTCTACAATCAGAGCGATCCAATCACTATAGTTGCTAATGATTATGACTATATTTCAAGTTAACAAAGGATTTGCAAGATTTTCATTGACATTTGGTAGAAACAAACTATCGCAACACTACCACTAGTCCAAGTTAACAGAAGAAGTAACGGGTGTTCCAAAATCAACGCAAGTTTTGAATTAAATAGAAAGCACAGTCTCAAGTCTTTAGATAGTTATTTTTTTTTGTTGAACCATGAAGTTATGTATTTTTCATGACCTTTCTGCATGATGGTGGCTGGACTTAGTTGACGCACCGTTTAATTTCCTCTTGTAATGGTGGTTGTGGGCTTGTTGACATAGACCTTTGACTTGAAATAACCCCATGAGAAGAAATCTAATGGTGTTAAATCAAACGATCTAGGGGGGCAATTCTGATCACCGAAAATACACGACCAGGAAATGTCTTATGCAGTATTTGAAATATTTCACTGGCTGTATGGCATGTGGCACCGTCAACCACATATTGGACACATCCATACCACTGTATCTTGTCGCGATATCGAGCACCACGAACAGTTACTGCTTCACCATCCTCATTTTTAAAAAAGTATGATCCAGCCCAAAATTTGCAGCAAACAGTGACACGTTGTGGATGCATTTGTTTTCCACAATTACACGTCGGTTCTCAGGCAATTTTGGCGATTAACAAAGCCATAAAGGTGAAAATGTGCTTCATCACTTAGGATAATTTTGCAAGAAAAATCAGCATCCACTTGTTGATGTTTAATAATCTATTCCATGAACTCTCTTCGTCATGGGCATTAGGCTTCAGTTGTTCTGTTGATTGAATTTTGTATGCATGGAGACACAGATCTTTTGTGATTATACGCTGTATAGAGCTTCCTGAAAATTGCAATGCTTGTCCATGACGCAGAGACGATGTTCCTGGGTTTACACCAACACTCTCACGCACTGCGTCGACATGGACATTTGAACGGCTTGTTTTTGTAGGACGGTGTGTTTAGCGTCTCCAACTCATCTCCCTGATTTTTTTTAATTAATCTTCGCAGCTGACGAGGCTAAAACACTATTCCGGCCATATTTCGTATAAAATTTTCGAACTGGGGACGCTAAATTTTCATTATTTTTGAAATATTGTTTTATAATGAAAATACGTTGTTGTATCGTATAACGCTCCATTTTTACTGATCCTAACCTCTCAGGCGTCAATTTATTCTTTCAATGCTGCCTACAATTTACTGCAAACACTGCGGCAAATTCAAATCTTGCGTTAATTATGGGACACCCTTTATTATGGTAACGGTGTATTGTGTTACTTATAGTTCAGTGCATCATATCGATAAAATGAAAATAGTTAATGTACATATGTACAAAAAAATGAAGCTACTCACGTCTCGGATATCTCTTCCTCCAAATCTATGGCTGGATCCGCCCGCAGAGGATCCTCCTCGTCCCAGCCAATCGGGAACTTCTTGACCAGCTTGTTTCAAAATTCTTGCAAGACCTCCGGCTATTCTGGCGTCTGTATCGGGGTCGTAAAAGCTTGTTGCTTTTCCTCTGTTACCTGTATGTAGTTTTGATTCGATAAGATCACTAAACAATTACTGAACAAAATACACTCTTTTTCAATATCTTATACAGGATGACCGCAAAGTTGAGGTTTTCCTCTACACGACGTGTAGATCTTGAGGAAATAAATAAGCTGATTTTCTCAGTAGCATATACACCAATGGCTTAAGAGAACCGAGATATCGAGCTCCGCAAACTCCGAAGCCGGTCCTGTCCTATCCCTCGATCACGTCCACAGTGCCTGCACCAGCGTACACTTATATGACGTACGACTACGATCTAAATACTGATTTTACGACCGATCCGTACTTGGAACTTCAATTCAACTGAACAGTGAGTACTTTTTCATTTATTTTTTTACTTGTCCGCTTACGTTTCACCAGACATTAGCATTGTTATATCAAGCGTAGTTGTGCCTTAAAAGGAAGGATCTTTGCGGACACCCTGTATAATCTGATTTACTTTGGCACTAGATCATTTACGTTGTGTAGTGCATGTTCTCGCTAAACCTGAGGCATCACTACAGGTGGACGGATTACCGGCAAGAGGTAAGCTAGATGCCAAAATAATTCCAAGGTGTTTTGAGAGGAAATGGACAGTGAAACGTTAGTTTTATCGACCGATAACTAGACCGGTTTTCATGAGTCTCCATTACGTCAACCGTAACAGCAAATAACAGCTGATTATGTAGGAATATTTCAAACTTTTCCATATCGACAAGTGACAGACAATTGTGGCGTATCCGACAACGCCAGGTAGGCAGAGTCGTATTTTGTTGTGGTTTTTTTGTTCCATGTGGATTCATATTGTACTTCTAACAATGCTTTTCTTTAGAAAAGCTCCTGCTAATGATCATGAGTACCTTGCAAGTCAGGTAGGAAAAAAGACAAACAGGTGTGTTAAATTCACTTTTTACGGATATACATGGTGTTATAAACACGCCAAATATTGAATATCATATCGACCACTGCAACGAAGACTATAGTAACTCAAAAATCCTTGCTTTTGACTTACTGTATGGTATCGATAGACTTTATCAGGTTCTCTTTGGTGGAAGAATATGGTATCTCAGTCAAGCAACTATAGGCAACCAATAAATCTGCTACTTCATATAGTAAGTATAATAGTGGCGGTTGCTCTCGCGAAAACTACATCAAATTGAGTTACTTTAGTCTTCGATGCAAAAAAATTCAGGCAAGTTTGGTTCATAAATACTGAAGAACTCTTTTAACACAACAAAAAGGTTCAAACATAGCATCCTCTTCTGCACGCTATGCATTGGGATCTGGGGCATCACAGTCTGTTTCTCTCATGCCTGTGAATTAAAACAGTTTAACAGAGAATTCAACTACTACAGTCTTCGGCTTTGCTAAGACGACACTCGCGTGTTTCCTTTTCATTCTTTCATCTCCAAGTCTGGACCTGATACAGACCTACTGCCTTGGCCAGAAGTATTGAGCACCCCGAAAATATTTCACGTACGCTATAATGATAGACGAAAAGAAAAACTAATGGTTATACAAATATTTGTAGGTATCAAAACCGGTTTGTAAATAATTTCTTATCTCCTTACTTTCGTTAAAACACGTAGTTTTTTGGAGACTAGTCAGTTTTACCTTTTTAGTGCGTGTTCATCAGTTTGATGCTATCGCTCGTTGTGAACAGTCGAGTGATTTAGTGCAATATTGATGATTTTATTTCGAGAATCTGAGTTCAACTCTTGTAATATGGCAAAAACGAATGAACTGAGCATTGAAAAACGTGCGAAAATACAGGTTCTCCATGAACAAGGGAAGTCCCAAGTAGACATTGCAAAAACAGTGAAGTGCTCGCGTCGATGTGTACAATACACTATCCAGCGATTCTCTCAGACCAGTTCACATAAAGATAGGCCTAGATCTGGCCGCAAACGGATCACTACAGATCGCGAAGACCGAATATTGACGAGAGAATCTTTGAAAAATCGGAAAAAAACTTCTTTGGTCCTCGCTGCCGAACTATCAGAGCAAATTAATAGACCGATTTCTACTCGAACTGTTCGCCGAAGGCTTCAAGAAGGTGGTCTAAATGGCCGCAAAGCTAGAAAGAAGCCATGGCTCTCAGACAAAAACAAAAAGGCCTCTCAGACAAAAACAAAAAGGCTCGATATAAATGGGCTTTAAAATACAAAAGCTTCACTGAAGAGGATTGGTCAAATATTGTATGGTCAGACGAATCAAACTTTGAGGTACGTTGGTTAATTTGATGCAGTAACGAGGTGTAACAATAATTTTTGAAACAAAATGACAAGAAGAAAATATTCAACTAAGCAACTACTTAATGACATTTCTTCATTTTTCAGATTTTTGGTACACCTGGTGTGACATTTGTTCGTCGTCGAGTAGGAGAAGAATTCAATCAGGAGTGTGTGGTGCCTACTTTGAAACATGGTGGCGGTAGCGTAATGGTCTGGGGCTGCATGAGTGCTTCAGGAGTGGGAGAAATGTTCGTGTGTGAGGGTCGCATGGATGCCACAAAGTACATAAACGTACTCGAAAATGCTCTTTTGCCGTCGTTTACTGCATTTTATGGCGATACCAACATGAACGGCGTCAAATTTCAGCAGGACAATGCGCCTTGCCATAAAGCTGCACGGACAATGGCTTGGTTCAGAGAAAACTGCATCGAGCTTCTGGATTGGCCAGCCCAGTCACCAGACTTGAACCCGATTGAACATTTGTGGGGCTTATTGAAGCGCAAGATCAGGCGTCATACATTCAAGAATAAAGAAGACCTGAAGCGCCGTCTACGTGAGGAATGGAACGCTTTAACTTACGAAGAATGTAATAAACTTGTACGATCTTTACCTAAAAGAATTTCTGCCGTGATTAAGGCGAAGGGTGGTACCACAAAATATTGATTTTCTTTCAATACTAAGCCATATAAAGCTAGAAAAAATTGTGTTAATTTCTCCCAACTTAATGGTCCCCTAGAATTTAAAGATATCGAGCGTGCTCAATACTTTTGGCCAAGGCTGTATATTACAGACCTATATCGTACTGATTAGGGCTTAAGAGCCATGTCTGCGGCTGGTCGTGTCTCCTAAATAAAAGGTACAGAAGTTGAGAAGGACGATAGTGGAGAACACGGTGATGAATATAATTTGAGTGACTCGGAGTCGCATTAAAGAGCAAGTGTCCGTTTTTCTTTAATTGATCCAACGAAAACTATAGTAAGTCCCCAAACTTTATTAAAAAAAATTGTCATTTTCGCTAGCTTTGTATTGTAATACCATTCTACCTTCTATATACAAGAATTACTGCAATGTGCAACATATTTTTGATGAGATCGTCATTTTTCTGACAACAAAATTCATCAGAAAATCTTCTAATGCCCGTATCTCAGTTCAACCAAAACTGAGTTACAATAGTCTTCCTTGCAGGGGTCGATATGAGCCATTGAAAGCCAGGATGGTCCAAGTCACAAAAAGACGTTTCCGAGATTTAAGGCTTTAAAGTTTAGATGCGGCTGATAAATGTAGAGTAATAAAAATGCAGTAAGAAATCAAAATACCCTTAAAGGTAGATTCAATTTAAGTATCTTATCATAAAATACATGAACATTTTGTGTTTATGTGTTTTTTTTTTATATGTTTAAGCTTTAGCCCACTCTGCCTTAAAACGGTTCTTACCTTTGGTTTCATACTTGTATAACGATTATAGTAAAGTAGAGTATTAAAGTAGAGTTACACAACATTATATGAATAGATAATTTTATTACAAAACGACAGAAATCAATCTCCATACATTAAAAAAATAATGTATATTTTCTACACATAAACTGTACTCTACTGACGCGACCTTATGGAATTTCTGGAAATTCTCGAGTCTGTTCGCCTTCTCCTTCTTCTTATTCAGTAAGAAGCAGTGGTCCGGTATCTGGCAAAGTTGCATCCGTCTTCAGATTCTTGAAAAAACTGTGATGAACTGGTGGTATGAATTGGAGAAGCTCTTCCATGTTTTTCTTCTTTTTGTCGTTGACAGGAAGAGGGGATTCATACAAAGGAGGTAGGTTTATATTTTTGAAGTTTTTGGGTGCGCCTTTTCGATTTGGTAGTAAATTTATAAAATCATATGGAAATTCTTCATTCAAAGTTTCTTTATAAAAAATTCTGTAAGGTTCTTTTTTCTCAAAGTGTAGCCACTGAATCTGGAGCCATGATACAGTGGCATTAGTACCATTTTTCTTTCATCTTGTTACAGCTTTCTCTAATGTTGTTGATGAGAAAAAATCAGACCGTTCCATCTCACAGACGTAAAAGGGTTTCCTGGGTCTGCATGTTCTTATTGTTATACCAGTCTTCTGGCACGTACTTGATGCTATTTTTTGCCCGCTTGACACTACTATTGAAAATCAGAGTGGGTTAAGTCACACTTGTCCCATGCTGCCTCATAACGGTTACAGCTTTCCATTGACATATAAAAACAGACTGGTGCCATATGTGTACAAAACGAAAAGATACATTTTTCAAAACTCTCCCAGACAAAGATTCATCCATCCAGAACAGTATACACATAGAACCTTGATATCTGAAAATTTGGACTTGGACCATCCTGGCTTTCAATGGCTCATATATCTCAGACACTATTACTACGATTTTGATGATATTTTTCAAAATATCTGTTACCTAGGAGCAACGTAAATCTAGTCAATGGTTGAAAAATCCAAGAACGAACTTGATTTTTTCAACTGGTTGACTATGTACGAAAAAGTCAATGAGTAATCCTTATTATTTAGCAAGATCGATTTTTGTCTATTTGGCTTTTTTGAGTAAAATATTTTTTATTTACTCAAATATTTCTATCAGTTTATGTGACATTAAACTTTGTTAACTTGTTTTTATCAGCATTTTACAAAATAATGTTTAGATTTAAACGAAATATTTTTAGTGAACTCAAAATATCTGGGTAGGATTCAGAAATCTAAAGAAACTTAAGACTGAAGTCTCCACTATTAACATTCATGGCATTGATAAAAAAGATATACTGCATTTTCTGAATTACATCTTCCAGGACATCAAAAGGCGCGTTATGTTTATAAACAACTATTCCACCACCTAAAATTCTGTGTGGGGCCTATTAATAACCTCAGCTTGACCCAGAACGTCACTACAAATAACCACTGAACAGGCCCATTAATCAACTCGCATTGAGATGCCTCGAAACAAGACAACAGTAGATCAAAACAAAAGACTCACCTACTCTACCAGTTCTTCCAATACGATGAACATACTCGTCGATAGCATTCGGTAGATCGTAATTGATCACATGTTGGATCCCCGGGATGTCCAAGCCCCTGGCAGCTACGCCAGTGGCCACCAAGATGTTACGGATGCCCTTCTTAAAGTCCCAGATCGCCTGCTCCCTTTCCCTTTGCAACCGATCACCGTGAATGCTCGTCGTCTCGATGTCATTCTCGCTGAGCAGCGTGGCCAAAAAGTCCGCGTTTCTCTTCGTCTCCACGAATACTACTGTTTTTTCGTTACCGCTATCTGTAAAATGGTAAAGGACATAAGGTGGGTGGACATTGGAAGTCCACGTTACGAGTTATTATCCTTTATTTACCGGATAAATAAAACAAATGAATTATTAAGTAACACTTTGTACTATTAGGTAGCTTATAAAACAATCTTTTATTTTACCGAACGGTTCACAGTGAGACACTAACCTTTGCAAAGTATACAATATATAGTAAAAAGAGAAACAGCTGTGACAAATTCTCATAGTTGACGCTAAGGTATCTGGTTTTATCTATGATAATATTTTAGACCAGAGTTCCCCAAACTTTTTTGTTTCGTAGACCCCTTGCCATGTTTTTCCGTGTTGGGTAGACCCCCTACTTACCTGATATTGATTTCCTGTAAATTTCTAACTGTAGTGAAGTTTAGTGTTAAAAACTTAAAGTAAAAACACATGTTAATTTATACATTTATTAATTGAATTTAAATTAAAGCTACTCAAAATAAAATTTTGTATCTGTTATGTAAAATATACGTAACATTAAATAAACAGGTGTCTGACCAATAAGTGCCCGCAGTGGGAATAAGTGCCCGCATTGAAAAAAAAAAAAAATAAGAGGGATGAAATAAAAAAAAAAGTGAAAAATAATAAAAAAAAAGTTTTTTACTTAAAATAGTACAATAAGCGAGTTCGTTTATTAATTATAACATAAACGTATGTTCTACAATAATTTCACTGTTAGTTTGATTAAATTCTGCTTCTTATACGTTTAAGTTATCTAAAAATAGGCAAAAAATTAACGAATTTTAGTATGTGTGGGCACTTATTCCCAATGCGGGCATTTATTGGTCAGACACCAATAAACATAAAATAAACTATAAATAAAATAACATAAGCAATAAGTCAATATTTTTAGTGAGAAGGATGAACCTGATGCTTTAATAATAAATTATCAACATTTGGCGTCATTTGTGTAAGGGTTAATCTTAAATCTCCTCGGCTAATGATGTCCAGTCTGTTTCTTTTTTTCGTTAGGAGATTGGTAACAGCGCTGAACCCCCTTTCCACTAGGTATGACGATGGAAATTTCCTCGCTATATTCCATAATACGGGATAATTAACGGGTATCTTGTTTTGCAGCCAGAATTGCTGATATCCGTTTTTAAACTGAACCTTAAGTTCTTCGTTTGTACTTAGTTCAGTCAGTTCCTCTTGTATTATGATATTCGTTTCTTCTATGTCACCATATCGATTAATTATCCACGGTGGTATTACCATAGTCAAAATATCCTCAAACGTAGATTCAAAATCTGAATAGAGGGCGTTTAAATGTTGAACGTAAGTTGAAACGTCGTCTTCCTGGCAGCTTGTCTGTGACAAATTGGGGAACTGAGAAAATTCGCCCCGTCCAATATGTTGCTTCATTAGTTTAACTCAGGCAAGAAACGCTGATAAGATGGACTTTGTTTTAATCAAATTTAAACTGTCGCCTTGTAATTGCAAATTAACCATATTAAATTTTGTAAACAAATCTGTTAAATAGGCGATATCTGTTTTCCTCTTCATTAAATTTTCTTTTAAAATTTTATCTTTAGTATCCAGAAATTCTAAAATAGTCTCAAAAAGTGCAAAAAATCTTGTCAAACATAAGCCTTTCGACAGCCAGCGTACTTCAGTGTGAAGGAGTAATTGATGAAAGTGTTCGTCATTTTCTTCACACAACTGCGCAAATAACCGAGTATTCAACGCGTTGCTTCGGATTCGGTTTATTGCATCAATGACTAAATGAAGTGATTCATGCAATCTAACACTCAAATTTTTAGCAACTAAATGTTGTCGATGGATGACGCAATGTATTGCTAACACCCCTGACACATTTTGTTTTAAATAGCTTATAAATCCACGATAACGTCCAACCATGGCAGGTGCTCCATCTGTAGCTACTGATATTATATTTGATAAAGAAATTGCTTTTTCAATGAAGTAATCCTTCAAAACATGAAATATTGATTCACCTTTAGTGTCGGTTATCAAAGTTCTTGCGAAGAGCAGTTCTTCGTAGATTTCTTGATTCATAATAAAACGAACATATGCCAATAATAATGCTGCCTTATCAGGTAAAGTTGACTCGTCCAGTTGTATAGAGAAATGGGCCGTGTGCAAATAATTACATAAGAAGCTTTCAATATCAGAACTCATTTCATCAATACGTCTTTCAACAGTATTGTTGCTTAAGGGAATTCTTTTAATGATCAGATGTAGGTTTGTGTAAAACAGTTTTTAAAACCTGTTCAACGGCTGGCAAAATTAACTTCTCTCCGATAGCATGCGGTTTTCCGGATTTTGCTATAAGTAACGAGATATTGTAAGACGCCCGCAAACCATCATCATTTCTTTGTGACGTCGAAGCGAACATTCTGTCCAGTGTAGGTCTCTTCTGAAATTTATCTTCGAGTGTTTGAAAGTATTTCAAATCTTTCTCTGTTTTATCAGGGTGGCATCTTCTGAGATGATCTTGCAGTTTAGATGGTTTCATAGCGTCATTGCCCAAAACTTTGTTGCATAAAAGGCACATAGGCGATTTTTTGTCCGGTAATGATGGAATGAAGCCAAATTTCAAATAATCAACACTGTACTGTCTACATTTCTTTTTAGATTCAGACATGGCATCAGTCATCTGTGGGCAAAATTAAATAATTTAAATAAGACAGAAAATCCAGCAGCTGTGTATTAAAAATATTTTTTGATTTTTCCGAAAACATTCCATAATTCGAACATCTTCTTGCAACAATTAGCTCGAATTACGGAGATTGCACTGTAATTATATTACCGATTGCTAAAACTATTGAGGAGTACTCGTGTAATTTTGTATGATTGAATATTTAACTACTAATAACTAAAGTCATGATTGGCGTAATTTATCTATCTTTGCTAACTACGAGTACAAAACTAAAATTTAATAAAAAATAATGTACTTACTTTTCTCCAGCACTCTCAAACAAAATAACACTGACTCACTATAATTTGTGTGATATACTATCTGTTTATATTTTTTAAAATATTTTCTTAGCACTTTCCTTTTCAAGATTCAGGAAACGAATAAACGTATTTGTCCCACATTCGTATTTATAGAACAAGTCAGTGCAAGGTAGCGAAGCTCTGAGACTGCGACTCTCGGGTTTTTACAAGTTCAAAATGTATTGCGACCACAAAGCGAATACCAACATCCTACAACTTACACAATTTTATAAACATATATAATCAATTTTTTACTTCATAGGTACTTTTATAAATAATGTATATGTTTTGATATTATAAGATAGTATGATGTAAGTAAATAGGTACTATCAGTGTATGTGTTGAGATCCACTATCGTGGACCCCCATGTTCATTTCATGGACCCTTAAATTCTTTGTCGCTGACGTAGACCCGTTGCAGGTTGTCATAGACCCCTAGGGGTCGATATAGACCACTTTGGGAATCAATGTTTTAGACGGACGATTATAGCTTAGACTGACGACCTTCAGGTAGAATAGGTTAATTAATGGGATAAATTTTTGAAGGCGGTGAGACAAAACAAAAAATCGTATGTCTGAGCTTACACAAACAAACGTCTGTGCATGGAGACCAAATACCTACACATATATATGCGTGGGTGAGATCGATGTATGAAAGAAATTCCTGTAGTTCCACTATTACCCGCCAAAAACCGTGAAAAGACCACAATCTTCCTTTTCCGTAGCTGAGAAATTCTGGGAGTACAATGTCTTAGGAATTAATTTTAAGAGACCAAGGAAAATGGAGTCTGCTTTTATTATAAGCTTTTACTTAACTTGTTGAAGCTGTTTGTATGATGTGTGGGACAAATCTTTGAATTGAATTTTGGACCTTTAACCATCTAGCTGAAATTTTGTAGATACGTTTGGTTTGCTTGATAATTCAAAATGATTAACTGCCGTCATTTTGAATTCAATATGGCGGGTGCTACAACATGGCAATTCATCATTTTCATAGGTGATATAGGTATCAAATGAAAGGGCTTGAAGAGAGAAACGCAATAAACAAAGTATATAATAAAGTAAGAACGTCATTCTAAATTGCAGATCGCAACGATTTATTAGATGATTTATATTTTTTTATCTATCGAAATTTTTTAATATAAATGAATTAAGAAGTTTTAAGGAGTCCTATTAATGAAATATATAGTTCGAAAAATAGATGTAGATATTTTAGAGGGTGATTCCTTGTTAAAAAGTATGACAAAAGTTTCTATCAACATGGGTCCGGAAACGCAGAGTTTTCGAGATACAAGGTAATACATTTATTTTTTTTATTATTGTCTTAAAAAATATTTGCTCTATTCTGTTGAAATCTGAACTGACGCGCAAATGGCAAACCTCCAAGTAGAAATGCTTTTTTGTTTTCCAAGGTACTTATTTTTTTAGCAAAAATTAATAAACCAATTTTGTAACGGTTTTTAATTTTTTATTCTCGAAAACGAAGTGACACGAAAAATTACAAGGGGCAAAGAAGTTGTATTTTTAGATGTTTAATCAAACAACAAATATGAAAGTTTCAAAAAAGGCAGTGGCCTACTTTTTTGCCAATAATAGTCGCTAAGGTGCCTAGCGGGACGCCATTGGGCTAGATTAGCCTCTTATTACAACAAATACTATTGCCAAATTTCAACAGAATCGAGTAAACATTTTTTGAGATATTAAGAACAAAAGGTGTTTTGAAAAATGCATCACCCTGTATCTTGAAAACTCTCCATCTCCGTCTATTTTTCGAACACCCTGTATACCAAAAAGTGAAAAATAAATAAAATAAAAAAATACATCTTTCAAAACAAGCTTTTACATAGCTATTAATAAAGTGAACCAAAGATATTTTTTCCGATTGGAAATATTTAAATGATAATGACGCGTGAACTCAAAATTTCAAATAAAACTGTTACGGTTTGAAAACAGGATGTAACACGCTCATGAGATAACTTGACATGAAGGAGCCTCATTACAAATATTTACATTCAGAAGAACATGTTTTTAAATTTTAGTAACACTCTATAGACATCTGAAAAAAAGCTTTAAAAATATTTTTATTTTATTTTATTACTTCGAAGGGAATTATTGCGAGCCTACTTGCAAGCGTGGCTGGGATGATGAAAATTGTATGTGAACGTCCAAAAACAGCACAGGACTGAACATCTTGGAGAATATGTTAACCAGAAAGACGTTTAGATGAATTTTATGGGCACTTGTTTCTAGGTAAAATGCGATAAAAATACATATGACAAAGAAATAATGCCACCAATCACCATCATCACCATCAATGGAGCTATAATAAACAACTCACTTTTCAGCATTTCAATCAGTTTCTCCCTTTTTTTGAATTGCGTAACTTGATGGAACACCTGTTCAACATCTGACGAGGCGCTGCCAACTATTCCTACCGCAACAAAAATATAGTTAGCCAGGAATTTTCCCGCTAAATGCTGAACTTCTTCAGGAAATGTAGCTGAGAACATCAACGTTTGGCGGTCACCCTAAAACAAAAAAATAAAATATTTGGGTAACTAACTGGTTTGGTATCCAAAATAGATGACGAATATCTTGTTATATCTTCAACAAGCAAACCAAACCATTTCGGCAAAAATCAAAGTCTGCAGATACTCACTGTGGCAACCATGCTTCCATCTCCCAAGATCTCTTCTATCTTTGGTAAGAAGCCCATGTCCAACATTCGGTCAGCTTCGTCAAGAACAAAGAACTTGACTGATGAAAAATTTACGCACCGCTTTTGCACGAAGTCAACTAGACGTCCAGGACAAGCCACAAGAATATGACAGCCCAACTGAAATAATAATATACGTCTTTATTCGCCAAACGCCAAACAAATAAACTTACATTTATATTAAAAAAAAAGAGAGTTTGGTGAAGGGCGAAGTTCCGATGTTCACCACTGATGTCACACACATCTGCTCTACCACTTAACCCTGAGTAGTACTTTAGAAATTAAATTTCGGGCCATTTCCAACAACTGAACTTGGATGTTTCATAAGCTAGTAATATCGCTTTCGTTCCTCCGACCACAGACGGCCAACCATGAACAGCTGTTTCGTGGTATTTTGCAACTCTTCAGCATGGTGTAGGCTTGCTCTCAGGTAGGACAACGAACAAAAGCTGAACAACTATCCTCTATGCAAGATATAAAAAGTCTATCGAAATAAGACAGCACAAAGTGCCATCTGTTACCAGAATCCATCACTGTGAAAGTGCAAACAGCAAGCTGTCTCTTGGATCTTGTATCCTAGATATTTCATATCGCGCATATGCCATCTAGAGACAAGGGAATTTAATATTAGGTTGTTCGGAAAGTTCTTGCGGTTTATGTTATTTATATTTTAAGTGATGTATTTTGCACTAGAATTTATTTAAAATACCTCGACTTTATTTATAATTTTAAAGCGCGTTTTCGTTCTATCTAGTCGTTGTATTCGTTTTGCTTTACATAATTGGTTTTTATTTTTTCGGGACTTCAAATACAGGATGGACAAGAGGCAAATTCGAAAAGCTGTCGAGACAGCTCGCGATATCTACGATGCATTTGGCCAAGTAACCATTAGTGAAAGTACGGCACAATGGTGGTTCAAGGAATTCCGCAGCTGTGGCGAAAGCTTTGAAGATGAAGAGCGCAGTGGTCGGTCACATGATGTCGACAACGACGAATTAAAGGGCCTGGTGGAAGCAAACTCCGGCACAACTGTGCGTGAGCTTGCGGAGGAGCTTGATGTGGATTTTTCGACCACTTCCGACCACTTGAAACGGATTGGAAAGTCAAAAAAGCTTGATAAATGGTTACCGCACGAATTGAACGAAGATCAGAAAAATCGTCGTTATGAGGTGGCGTCTGACCTTGGACAAGCGACGAGGCTCCAAAACACTTCCCGAAGCCGAAACTCAAGCCAAAGTAGGTTATGGTGCCTGGTGGTCTGCAGTCGCTCTCATCAACCACAGCTTCCTAAATCCACGCGGAACGATTACGGAGAAGTTCTCCCAGCAAATCGACGAAATGCATCAGAAGCTCCGAAATATGTGCCCCTTGACATTGGTCAATATGAAGGGGCCAATTCTCCTACACGACAACGTTCGGCCAGACGTCGCACAACCAACCCCGCCGAACCTCTCGCCCACCGACTACCAGTTTTTCAAACACCTCGGCAACTTCCTTCGCGAGAAATGCTTTGATTACGAATGCCAAAAATGCCTTCAATGATTTCATCGCCTCCAGAACTCCGGATTTCTACGTTAGCGGCATAAATTTGTTTCTCGTTGGCAAAAGTGTACTGATTCTAATGGTTTTTATTTTGATTAACAAAATTTTGTTAAAGCTGAGATATAGTTGTATTTGAAGGTTAAATACCGCAAGAACTATCCGAACAACCTAATAGTAAATCGTTTTTCGATAAATGAACGCATCAGAATAGTTGACACTACCAGGTCTCAAGTAGTTAAGGTTTGTCCTATTAGACCAAAAAAATCAATACCATGTTTATCAGACGCTGTTTCCCTTCCGCCCCGAGACGGACATCTTCCTGAATATTCCTGAGCCCCTCTAACACCCAGAAGTTTTTGTGGGTACGCCAATGTTCCATAGTAACAGCCTTCAGACCTGAAATAATGTGTTAAATAAAACCAACTTACCTCAGTATGTTTCCTCTGGTAGCCGACAGAGGTGCCACCATACAAGTTGACACACTTGAGGAAGGAGCCAAATGAGAATTTTTTTGCCTGCTCGAAGTTTTGAATGCACAGTTCTCTGGTTGGAGATAAGATGACCACTTGTGGATAACAACATCCGTTTTCTATGGTCAGAGGCGCGTTTGTTTCCAGCAGATAGTGGATCATCGGTAACAGAAATGCAGCCTGAAAAAACATTGAACTTGTTTATCAAACACAAAGGGTCCTATAAGTTTTGCAATATGGAGGCTGCATGTTGAGACATGTCCATGAGTGCATAGTAGCCGCCAGCAGCACGTCTGTTGATTTAGTTGTTCATTCGTATTGACAGTGTAAAGTGCTGACTATGGCATCGCGGTCACGTAGTGAGATAAGGGCAGTTTTACGTTATAACTTTACGAATGATTGTCCTCATCGTACGACTATATTCAGGTGGTACAGAGAATTCCCAAGATGCAATTTCACTCTGGACGCTGAGAGTGAAGGAAGGCCGCGAACGTCAGTAACAGAGGAAAACATTACTGCTTGACGAAAACTGGAGATACCAACAGATAAAGGAGACCTTACACCTTCCTCCACCAGCAATTCATTCCATTCTGCATGATCATTTACGGAGAAAATCCCGATATGTTAAGAAAAAAATGATAGCTGTATTTTTCAAATCAAGATGGATTGTCGAGCGTGTCGTTTTGGACACACAGAAGATAGTCACAGATAAGTGGTACATGGAACAGTGCCTGCCTAAAGTCATAGAGTCTATGAAAAACCTGGGGCCAAAGTCAAGAATGGACACTTGGTACCTCCACCATGACAACGCTCCAGCTCCCCGGGCCAAAGCCGGCACCGAGTAGTTGACCACTACTGGACTGGAACTTATTGAGCACCTTCCTTAAAGCCCAGATCTTGCTCTCCCTGCGACTTTGCACTGTTTCCGCATGTGAAAATGAAGCCAACAGGAAAACGGTTTTCTAGCGATGAGTTTGAGACTGGTTTTGATGGACAGAGAAGTGTATTGAATGTGGTGGAAATTACTTTGAACGAAGTCAATAAATAAAGCTGTATTGCAAAACATTCATAGTACCCTTTATATACTAGATGCATGCTCGATTGAATTTATAATAGATCTTTAAGGCGTATTTTACAACTTAAGGTGTCATGTCCTTTTTTGTCAACTGCCTGTTTGAAGCAGTATTCTAGCTCCTTTTCATCTTATTTCATGGCGTATATAGAGAGAAAATGATGTTATCAAATTACTTTGTCAAAAACTGCATTTTCTTTCTTCAATCGTAACTTGTTAACAAATAGTACAGCACTAAAATTGCATGTAAAATTCCACTTTCATAGTAGAAATCTTTGATTCGCTTGAAACCTTTTTTGCAGCAAACTAAGCTTTCAAGAAAACCAAATATTTTTGAAGAGAGAAAGTGATAAGCAAGAAGTAATCACCCACCCATTCTTCTATAAAAGTGGAATATTCACATACAATTTTAGAGCTGTACTATTTGTTAACAATTTACCTTGTAAGAAAAAATGCACAAAAATGCATTTTTGGACATAACCGTGTTTTCCAATCATCTCTAGACACCATGAAACAATCAGACGAAAACTAGTAAGTCTCCTTTAGATAGATAGATAGATAGATGCTTTATTGTCTTAGGATCATAGGTATGATATAAGGCTCGGCAGATAAAAAAAGGTACATGTGATGTTAACAATACTATTACGTTTACACGTAACCCTTTTTAAACCTCATTCATAGGAAGGGCCAGTAGGAGTGCAATGACCAAGATATCGCACGTTAATGTTTGTTCTAACGCGGCGTAAATAAGATTTGAATAGAGTGTAGTCGATCAACATGGGGTAGTGTGCACGTCAAGGTACATTAGGGGTTGATTGTTCATAGTTTTAAAGCATAAAAATAAGGGTTATCATTGATTTATAAGCATCTTATCACATCTACTTCACTTACCGTTTTGCCAGAACCAGTCTGAGCACATCCCATCAAATCTCGGCCAGCCATAACGATCGGTATTGCATACTTCTGAATTGGAGTAGGCTTCGTGTATCCGGACTTCTTAACGTTTTCTAGCAGGTGCGGCCTGAGGCCAGATTCATCAAACGTTTGAATCGGTGGCGGAACACTATCGCCGCTCACCTATAAGGTAAGTAGTTCATCGATATGATACAAAATGAAGCAACCCGATAAAATCACTAAAATCTGAATTGGGCTTGTCCCACGGGAATATTAGTATTATGACCTTAGGTTTCCGTCACCTTTAAAAAAGTATGAAAATGGTGATCGAGAAAATATGGAATATGTGATATTTTTCAACACTCTAACGCCAGTTTATTCAATCGATGATTAACTTTAACTTCTAACTAACTTTTAGATGTCCATAAATTCATTTTTCAAGTTCTGGTTAACAAAACCGAAACTTTTGATCTGGCAACGTTGCTGTCTGTGCGTTTTGAGACGCTCGACGTTTGTGTTTCGTCAGCGCCACCTTCAACTAACGAGCCATGAAGAGAAAAAGGCAACACCGCATCATGGCATTTTGGGGTCCGGCCGTCCAGCTGGTGTGTGCCGTTATTAAGGCGCGTTTTCACGGGTCGATCTGAGTCGAACAATTTGTGTCGAACATTGAATCGAAAGCAAAGTGGTGTCGTTTTTATTTTTGGTCAACATACATCGCCTATCGTGTAAACCTTTTTGCTTTCAACTCAGATCGAACCATGGTCGAATAACCCAGGTGGTTCAACTTAGATCGACCCGTGAAAACGCGCTTTTACAGAAACTTCGATTCGAGCATTTTTTTGATGAATCTCAAATTTACGAGTACAAAGTACAAAACAATTTCAATAAACGTAAGTTCAAAATCGAAATTACAGAATGTGAATACTCTATGCGAACCCTAGAGAGGGAAATTCACAAGAATACTAATTATGTAGTGCTTCTTATAACTAAGTTGTTTGCTGGCAGACGTATACAGGAGTAGAATCGTACTTGAGATGTATAAATGAGGTATTGCATTACCACACCAAGTTACCAATTTATATCGGGAGGTTTTGCCAAGAGCCATATATCTGTGGTACTAAGGCAAAACCCAATATGTCAAAAAATATTGATCTTTGATTACATGGTAGGTAGCAGGAGACTGATTATAGAATATAAATGCCATAACAATTGCGAGTGAAGAATATCTATTTTTCTTATTTTGAATTTGTTTGAGCTGGTCAATTAAAACTTCTAGATTTTTAAAATGAGGGAAAGGTACTGACACATGATTTATTACTCTAACAGCATGTTCTAGATTCTCAATCCCTTTGTGAATATGACTATAGGCTAAATTTATACTTTCTAGTGTTTCTGTATTATCAAAATAAAAACTATACCTACTCAGTAAGTTTTCTAATTGAGACCATCTAGAGAGCTTCAAGTCAAATGGGAGCACCCATTTCAAATCATTACATGAGAGCGGATCCCCTTTATTAAATAACTTAGTTTCTAATGAACTGTCTATTATAATTTGCATATTCAAAACTAAAATTTCACTGATTGTTTCTAATTTATAAAAATAAATTTTGTCATTAGTCTTCTTCACCAACCAATGTTCAGGGATTTTAATCATTTTAGAATAGTTTTCCAATAAATCTGAGAATCCTGTAATTTTGTCTTTTTCCTGAAACCAAATTCTCATGCCTTTGAAGGATCTTATCTTGTCTGATGGCAGGATCTGTTCTACTAGAAACTTGACGCTTACTTAGATGGCACATTTGGAAAGACTGATGGAACAGCACCTTCTGAAAGTTTTGGACGACTCAGTGTGACTGTGTTAGCTGATCCATCCTGCAGAACATAAGTTTCCGTACGGACAATTTCTGCTTGTTGAAAATGTGCATCACAAACAACAGAATCTTTAGAAGGCGACCAGTCCTTTCTTGGTATTGAAGCTAGCTACTTACTTTTCAACTCCTCATTTTTTGGAAATCGAAACACTGACCTGTAGGGTGTCGATCTCAATTCTGCCTCGTAGTTTCCCTTGCAGCCTGGTATACAGCAACGCTTAGGCATATTAATTAAAAGAAAAGATGTACCCACTCGAATCTACACACTATACAGACGTTTCTAACAAGCACCGATTCACACACATTTTAAACACATCAAAGCACGATTTTATACTACCTAAAATAAATACTTTCTGCACGGTTTGAAGAGCAAAACTAAGTAGATTACTCTGGTTTGTATGAATTGCACTGTTCCCATAGATTTACAACAAAATTGCACCAAAAAGTCGGAGGTTAGGAATATAAACAAACGAAAAGCCAGGCAAACACCTGTCTGTGGAAGACCCCAAAGCTGCGTTGCCATATCTACTGTTCATGGCTCGTTAGTTGAAGGTGGCGCTGGTTTCGTGTAATCGATAACAACTCATGTCACGATCACGCGAAAAAATACCGGCAAGTAGATCGACTCTGCACATTATACGAAACGCCGTCATCAGTACATAAAGGATCAAGTTCTGTACAAGTTAAACCGTCTGACAAAACATACTTACGGAAATGTACAATAGAAAAGTTAAACCTATCAAGTTAGTCAAACAGGCCCATACAATTGATTCATATACAGTATTTCCCTGCTCTACCGGTAGTTAGTAGTTACCGTCCATCTGGCAACGTTGCCAGATAGCAGGAGACGCATCTCGTAAACATTTCTATATCATTCGGTTTTAACAACAAATGGTAATACAGCTAATAGGAGAGTAGAATTACCGGGGCTGGGCGATTTTCACTTTTTCCGTTTATGGAATTTTTCTTCTCCAGCACTGGACAAATTTCAAAAACTACAAAGCTTTTCCGTACTTGTAGTAACATTGTGCGAAAATGTCATCCAAATTCAAGCAGTACTTTTGAAGTTATAGATGAGCTAAGGATTATGCGACAGACAGATCAACGAAAATAGGTGACATGGTTTTTCGTGATGTATATCCAAAAAACATATGTATCTCATTATCGAAATTTTTCTCGGTTACAATACTTCCTCGCCCAGGGGCGCAGCATTCAAAAGGTTACGCATTGCGGTTTAACTAGCTTTCTAGCCATCACATACTACCGGTTTTGGACAAACCTGACATTGCAAAAAAAAATCCTGAATTTATAGGGTTGATATCTATTTTTACGCAAAATAAATTGCGCTGTGGATTTGGTTAGTCCTACATTTTTCTCAATTTGCCTAGTTGATATCTGATTCTCAGCAACCATATTAAATTTCGAACCAACTCTCAGAAAATGGACTTAAATTGCCGCCTTGTTTCGGGAAATATATCAAGAAACATTTCTGCAGTATTTTTATAGCTCAAAATGTATGTCGAACTTTTTTCATTGCTCAAATAAAACCGCCTGGGATCGCTGGCGATAATAAAGCAATATTAACAGTACACAATAATAACAATACTCGTTGACAGGTATTTACGTCAAGTCAAGCATTTGTTTGCAACACCTACTTAAAAAAATACAGAAAAAATGCACCATTCCTTAAACCAAGAAAATAAATGTAACGTGATAAATCATTGAATTCAATTAAAAAAATGCTATTAGATATAGGGTGTACTTTTTTACATACAAAATTAAAGTTGCTGATGGTTTCTCAAAAACGAAACGGCGGGCACAAAATTTGTACATTATTTTTTTTTTGATATTTCATAAACTAAAAGTCAGAAAAAAAATATAAATGAACTTCTTCCTGATTTAACACAAGCTGTCTCTCCCACAGATATTGAGATCCCCATGCTTAGTATCCTTATCTTGATCGCCCTGTATATCGCTTTGAAGATACTCCAGAATTAAAAATTTTCTTGGGAAGACAACGATATTGTGGGGCCCCATATATTAAATGAATGAAATCAACATAAAAATACTTACATTAACTTCAATGTCATGCAACTTGACGAAATTGATCCCTGAGGTAATGGTAGTGGTAAAAAGCTCCTCATCAGTGGTCCTTTCGGGAGGCACATAAATCTCCCTTTTGACCGGCTCTTCTCCTTTGCCACCTCTATCGCCGTCCCTATCACCGAAACCTGCCCCGTCTCTGCCTCCACGACCGCCTCCGCGACCTCTTCCACCACCCCGGCCACCGCGGCCTTCAAACAAATGAAAAACGAAGTTAATTGCTATGTGATTATATCTAGATGCGTCTAAAAAGCTTTTCTCGAAATTATTGGCGATTGCCATGGCATAGCCTAAAGAATAGAGACACCACTGCGCATCGTATAGATTAAATTATGGTATATTAAGCAAATTTGGAGTCCATTGCATGTTTCATCATAATTTTCTTCGGACATAGTAGCCATAGGGTTGAGGTGCATCCTGAAAATTTCCTCTAGAGAGACTTGCAGAGGAAAGTTTAAGATTAATAACACTTTCAGAAACACTAATTTTTATACATTTAAAAACACTGACAACTTTATCGGTAACCTACGAAGTAATTATAACACAAGAAATAGAAAATCTATATCCAGTCCAACATCTGATGGTTGCAGAAAAAAGTCCGTTGATCTGCACTAAAATATTATACTCAGGTTGTCAGTTATACAAGAATATAAAAAGAGTATTCATCAATTGTTAATGCACTTAGAGCATAAAGTCTGTATATGTTATGTGTTTCTGTCTCATTGACGCTGTGACGTAGTGTAATATACAGTGATAATACAGTTATTTTGAAAAAAGGATTCATTTTATTATTATTATTCGAAAAAACTCGTAAACAAAACAAGTGGATGCCACTCACCTCCACTTGTGCCCCAGCCGTCTGTATCTCCACCAGAATCACCCCAGCCGTCATCGTTGCTGCCGCCACTAAAGCCATTCCGATCGCTCTTGTACCCGCCTCCACCGTCTCCGTTTCGGTCGTTCCTAAAACCGCCTCCACGGCCTAAGACAACAATATACACAATTCAAACATTTAAACATTAATTAACCTTCGTTCGTGAAGGGTAGCGTCATCTATGAGAATTTGTCATGATGTCAGATGTACATTCTACCAGAACTTGAACATGTGGAGGAGGAACATTATGGAGTCCCTATTTTGTCAAAGACATCAAACTACTGGAAAAGACGTAAAATAACGCGAATTGCACAAGAGTTGGCATGTACCCTTCAAATATTCAATGAGTCATAACCGTATTAGAAAATACGTATTCTGCTGATAGGGCTATCTTAAAAAATTTTAAGTTAATTGGGGATCTGGGAGTAATTTTTGGTCCAAAGTTAACTTTTGCTCAACATATAGAGAGTTGCTGCGGGAAGACTTTGAGGATGTTGGGTTTCATACAGAGAAATACTAGAGAGTTCACAGAATTTTTTTCTGTAAAACTATCATATACCTCTTTTGTCAGATCTCATTTAGAAGCGTCTACTAGTGTCTGGAACCCCTACTATCAAGTCCACATTGATAAATTGAATTCTATTCAGAGAAAGTTTATTAAATATATAGCTTTCAAAATAAACATCCCCAAGGACTGCATAAACTATAGCGATATGGAATCTGACCTCTAGTCAGGTGTAGAGAAAATTTTTACACAATTTTGTGATAATGATATTCCTCCTAGGACTCTAAGAGGCCAGAAGTCAACTTGCTCAACATCGCACCCTATACGGTAAACACTCGCTCCTAAATAATATGTTGAAAAATGCAAACAAATTTCAGGGCGATATTTTTCATATATCCCATGATTCCCTGTAATGAACCCTAAAAATTGTTGCCTAGCCTTTTATATATGTTATTGCTACTTTATTCTCAATACTTTGACTGTGTTGAATTTTATTTACATGGACATTAATTTTAAACTTATCTTATTAATGTTTAGTAAATGCAGTTACCTTATTAATTTAAAATGAATAAAATTGTAAAATTGGGCTTGTCCCCTGAATGTATAAATAAATAAAAGAATATTTATCTTGGAATACCATAAAATTAGACAAAGGAAGAACAACTAAGTTGATAAGGAGAAATTTCATTCCAACTCATGGAACTCTCTTAGTGAAGAGAAACAGTGAGTGCAACAAATATCAATTTATTCAATAAGCTGGATAAGGAACTAGAAGACAGGGCAGCACGTTTCATGCATTATACAGGATTAAATAAAAAAATTTAAAAAATAAAATCGCTATACCAAACTTCAATAATGTTAAAAATGCCATAACTACTGCTGCAGATACTATTGCAACCACTACCACTATTAATACTACAGAATGGGCCATACAATGGCGGAGTATTGAGAGCAGTATAAAACCAGGCACTCCAAATGGCTTGTTGTCACATCACTGTAATTTGCAATATTTGGACTGACAGAAAGGCACTCTGCATTGTGCGGATCAATTCGATCCTTGAAGAGGCTCAAGCCTGGGTGGAAAACTTCTTTGCCTTGTACAACGAAGAGCTGTCATCAAGAAACTAGGGATTGTCCAGTCTTCAAATCAGAGGCTGAAACCCTAGTCATCAATTATCGGGCAATCTGTATCCTCAACAATTTTGCTAAGTTCTTGAAGGTCATTTTGTAGAATCGCATCTATTTACAAATATGTACATTTTTTAAGACCAGTATGGGTTTATAAATAAAAAAGTAACTAGCTTGATAGTTACCCAGTTAGCTTTTATTACATTAGATAGTCACCGAGATAGTCACAGTCAGCTAGTTATATATGCAAAAATTGGAAAACCTTTTGATAGACTGGATCATTCAGTTCTCATAAGGAAGCTGTACAACTTTACCAACCAGTCCATAAAACTATTCTAGTCTCATCTTACTGATCATTTCTTGTACATAACTTATGATGGATACAAGTCTCAGCAGTATTTGGCCACTTCAGGAGTGCCACCAATGGTTAACTTGGATCCTCTCCTGTTTCTACTATTTATCAATGATTTATGTGATGGACTTAAATGTGGTAAACCGGTGTTTACTGGCAACTCAAAAGTATTCTATCTCAGATGGATAGCCTTCAGAGATGCTGTAGTATGAATTCAATAAAATGTCAGTTAATGCAAATTGTAACATATACACGTAAACAGAAAAGACTATATAAAATTGAAGACACAAGTGGTTAAAGGTGTCATGTACGAAAATCATTTTATGGAGAAAATTGACTTAGGTACACATTTTTTATTGAGAATTTTTACTTTACTGAAATTTCAAATATGTATTTGGTTTGTTAACAAAGTTAACAAAGTAATAACAGAATGAAAGAATCACTTCTTAAGGTTAGTTTAATGCAAAAAAAGCATTTTTTTAAAAAATGTTACTTCAAGCAGTGTAATTCTTAGATGATTTGATACTATTTGCAACTGGGGAGTAGCATTCGATAGTAGACCGAGTTTTGATCATCACATATCTCAATTTCTGATGCAAGCAGGTCTTATGGTTTTGTAGTTAGAAATTATAAACTTATATTGGTTAATGTCTTGAGAATTTTATATTTTACCTACGTTAATATACGTATATAATATGCATCAATAGTTTGGCGTCCTTACTACCAGTGCGATATACTCGTAAATAGAATTGATTATGCCCCGAAAAAGTTTTTGAAGTCCTTAGTGTTTATAGCTGATAGATTTTATCCAGAGCTTGGATCTGACTAAACAGATTTGGGTTAGCCTCACTGAAGAACCGACGGAAGGATAGTTCAACTATTTTTCTGTATAAGCCCCTGAACCACTTCATCAGTTTGTCTGAACTGTTATCCCAAATATCCTTTTATGTTCCTAGACTTAGTTCTCGACAGGATCAGCTACTCGTATTCGTTTGGAGGCGTGCTAATATGAACCTGCTATTAAAGTCATCAGTTAGAGTAACGTGCTCAAACTTCAATAAAAATTTTGTGATACGAGAAATGTAAATTAGGTGATGAAAATATTTTTATTCATATATAATTACAATTTTATCTTGTCACCCTCAAAAGTGAGAGGTGCTTCCACTCCTGATAGCAGTGCTGGAACTTCTATACTGGAATAGCCTTCAGCTGCTCGGTTACAGCTATTTGAATGTTTTCGACTGTCCCAAAATGAGTTCCCTTGAAGTGGTTTTTCAACTTAAGGAAAAGAAAAAGTCAAAGGACTCAGTCAGGCGAATAAGGACGCTCAGGAGCCACAGTCATGTTTTTACTTGTCACAAACTCGATTATTGACATTGCTATGTGACAAGGAGCAATATCGTGATGTAACACCCACTTCTAGATCTGATGAATGGTGGAGTGAATAAAATATAACTCTTCCTGTCGATATTTTCTTCGGCCCCTGAAAATGCCTTAAACCACCGAAAACCCTGGGCTCTTGACAAAACACTATCTGCATACTCCTGTCTAGAGTTTCCATTGCACTATGCCCAAATCTGAAGCAAAACGTGTTCCTTGAAACAGCTGTCACTCATTTTTAGAACACAATAGAAAAGACTGTTTCACAAAAAAAAAGTAATACGGACAACCAAATGACTCGAGCAAGTTCAAACTTGTACTGAAGATGGAGCAAATATATTCCCCTGTCTCCCCTTCAAGTCCGGCGCCTCCAGTGTTTCCAAATCGAACGATACGTTACCAGTCTCATCTTAATTTACAGACGTCATATATTTAATTGTACTTTTAGAAATCTTAAAAGTGTTCTTAGTGAGTTATGTCATTAGTTAATTATGCATGGTAATATGCTATTATTATTATTATAAACACGGTCGCTGATCATTTACCCTTCAAGCAACATCAAAAAATGAGCCCCATCCTCATTACAAGGGCGCCGCTTTCAGCTTGTATATGGCCCATCGGCATGGGTATCATGTAAAAAACCTATAAAACGTCAAAAACACCTATAAGATGTCATCTTACAAACTAGGTAGTTTTTAGGGACGCAAACAGTCATTCCACGTTTGCTCACCAGGATCGTTGTGAACGTCCGTTTAAGGAGGAATCACTCAACTAAACTACACGCATTATTGGTTGTATATGTTTTGTGAGGCCAAATGGTCCATGTCTGTAGTTTTTATCTCTGAGAAGAAAGTTGGTTGAATAGCTAGATCACATCTGGCTGATTATGTGTATTGGTCTGCATGTGTATAAAATCAGTGATATTTGCTGTGTGAGAAAATCATTGCTGAATATGCTGCCAATGAAGTATATTATCTGTTGGCGGTGCCCGACGGGTTATTTTTATTTAGGATAATTGTGTGTATACTGTTAGCATGTATATGGCTTGCAATTCGACAGTGTACAGTGAATTTAATTATTTCCTATCTCTCTCATTTTTGACATTCAGCAAATTTGTATGTCATTTCCAGAATAGATAAGAAAAAGTGGATGCGCAACTAATTTCTAGCTTTGAATCTCAATTAAGTGTATTTGAGACAAGAACCCAATGTAATTATCATCAACACATACAACTTACAGTTTAGAGCTCCAGTCACTTTTCAAGATACGTAATACACGTGCCGATACAAAGACCCTTACTACTACTACTTCTAAAACTACTACACTATAAATATTTCAATGATATTTACCTCCACGGCCGCCACCTCCACGTCCTCCGCCTCTACCGCGACCGCCTCCTCTGCCCCCTCTATAACCGCCACCGCCACCACCTCCAGCGCTACCGGACGCGTCTCCCCATTGATCGTCTCCGCCTGCGCTACTTCCAAAGCCGCCTGCGCCGCTGCCCCATTCGTCGTCATCGGCTTCTTTCACGTTCTTGAAACCGCGACCCGCCGAGAAGTTTCTGCCACCTTCGGATGCTACACCTATGTTCTGAAATGATAATAATAGCATTTATTGCCAAACTGACACAGAATGCCTTTACACAGCAATATAAAATAAAAAAATATCCTAACCAAAAGTATTTTGTGACATAAGTCAAATTCAAGCGAATAACCAAATGAAAATGGTATTTACCATTTTGGATTGGTATTTACCGATCTGTTCAAGCGAGTGTGTTTATCAGTTTGGTTATAGGATCCATGACGTCATGAATCAGCTGTTATATGTCATAGTTATCACCGCAAAATTGTGGTATTTACTCAACTCAGGAGTAGTTTTATATTTCTGGTTATTATTTGAAGTGTGACAAGTTAGAATTTTGGCGGGTATTGGATATTTTTGTTGTACTTCAGCTTCGTTTTTGGGAAAGTCGATACAGGCTGACTGCAGTTGTAGCATAAAGTAGAGCACCATTAGTTATACTCATTACTGTTGTTGGGGACACTTTAAATCTAGTTCTTATGCTTAACAAAGTATCCTGTGTAGCTATATACCACAAGAATATTGAAATATGGCCATATAAACTCACAGGATAATGTCTACCTGTATATGGTTTTGCTAATATCTTTTTTCATCGCTATTTCCTATCATTCCTGCTAAATCAATAAGTGTTTTGTTTGACATGCGGAAAAATTAGATTTAGCTACAAAGCCATTAAAAATTATTTTCTGAAAAAAAAAAAACATTTCTCAAATTAACATTATGAAAGGTTTCTTTTTTAAACTTTCCATACACTTTTGTAGACGAAAAAGCACCGATTATTAAGTGATAATAAAAATAATCAGAAATTATATACGCGCTTTTCTAAAATAAACAACTTGCAACAAAACCGCGGTTAAAACCAACGCGTTCAAGCGATTCGAGGAACTGACGTCATCAACCCGTGTGTCATCTTAAACCATATTATAACCGCGGTACATAACACAGAAATTTTGATTATTCGCTTGGATTTGGTTATATTCTTAGCAGCAAACTTTCATTCCTCGAGTCTACAATTAAATATGTAAACATGCTGCAATATCATATTATAATGTGAGCACATTACTGATGGTGTTTTTTAAACACTATATATTTCAAAAACTTAAACTGTATCTTATCCAGACAAATCATACAAGATGACAAATTTGTACAGAAGTATGTTTTAGCCAAGCTTTTGAGCTATGCTAATTTCCTCAAGTTACTACTTTAGGGGAATACAGGTTGTTACAGAATGCTGCCAGAAAAACTGAAGGGAAGTTACAACACAAAGAACTTTAAAAAACCTCAGAGTTTGTGGTGGAAGAGCAGAAAAATGTCCTGGGTGCTATATTGAGGTTGAGAAAAATTGGAAAATAAGGACTAAGGGACCAAGATTTTTTTTTAAATTGTATTTGATTGCTCAGGCTAGACAAGAATCTGGGGCCCAACTTTGATATTGCAGAAAATTGAAAAAAAGGGGGATAGGTTGCGCGGATTTTTTTTGAACCATAAATACTCCACCTGTAACTCTCTGGTAGCCTATGGTATTTAACCTTTATTGTTGACAAGTATAAAATGATATCATCCTAGATGTTTGCTCGAGTATCGAAATATCTACATGACATTTTTTTCAATCTTTGAAAGGTAGGGTGGAAGGGCACACATTGCAAACTCTACATCTTGGCTATAATTCTACAATAAGGACATTTGTTATTATTTGGTACATGCTAATAAACTGTAACTGATGGATCAGAGCTCAACCAAACTTGTACTAACGCCATGTAGTCTAATCATATTAGACGAAAATACCGCTGGTTTACGAAATAATTATAAAGTCTGGTTTTATTGCTGCAAATTGTTCAAGAGGGTATTTGAAGCAAGGATGCATAAAACGGGTACACTAATTTTTGTGGGGAAAACAAAATTAGATTGGTCAAGTAGTTTTTGAGAATTTCTAACTGTTTATCCCAAAACACCTGTTTGCCGGCCATCACTACTAGTTTATTGAGCAATATACAGGGTCAGTTCAAAGGGCATTTTATACCAAATTACACTAGTTTAGCTTGCCGATATGAATCGCAAACAATTCCGGAAGATAAATGTTATTTTTATGCAAAGAGGATGGGTTACATTTTTCCTTCTAAACAAATTCAAACATTTTGTGTTTGTGAGTAATTCGCAACAAAAGATAATAGACTCATCTGCTTTGTTTCAAAATGTGTATGAAATAAAAGAGGTACCATACACCAAATCCCTTGGTGTAGTAATAGATCAATATCATAAATGGAAGCAACATGTGCTTAGGTTAACTAACAACCTATGACAACTAATTAGAAAATTTTACATGATCAGAAAAATTTTCACCAATCACTTATTAATCTGTGTCTATAAAGCCCTAGTGGAGTCATTACTCAGATACAGAATAATTGTCTGGGGAAGTTTATATGAGACAGCATTAAAACCTTTAAAAACTATCCAGAATTACATATTAAAAATAATTTTTAGAAAAAGATATCCTACTTGTTATTTTTTTAGTGAAAAAGTACTTGCTGCAAGACCATTGTATATTTTAGAAGTCTGCTCCTTAGACAACAAAGAAATGGTGGGCGTGGTTTTCTTGGACTTTCGCAGAGCATTTGAAACTGTTAACAGAGAATTACAAATTAGGAAGTTACAAAGATATGGCTTTCAAGGTAAAGTCCTAGGTTGGTTTTCACAATACTTGGAAATGAGATCTCAAAAAACCAAATATTTAGAATCATTATCTGAATCTAAGATCAATGTACATGGTGTTCCACAGGGTACTGTGCTGGGCCCAGAATTGTTTTTGTTGTACATAAATGACATTGTTAATATAATTAAGAAGTGTGAAATTCAATTCTTTGCAGATGACACTATGCTTTTTGTTAAGGGTGATTCAGTGGATGATATAATAAACTTTTTAAATGAAGATTTAAATAATATATATAAATGGTTAAACAATAATAGTTTAAGTGTGAATGTAAATAAAACTAAATGTATGATATTGAAATCTAAGCATAATGTAACTAACACATACAATAACAAAGGTATAGTAATTAATGGTAGTAGATTAGATCAAGTTGATGAATGTAAGTATTTAGGAATAATTATAGATGAAAATTTAACGTTTTCAAAACATGCAATTTATATAACCAATAAGCTATCAAAGAAAGTGAATTTATTATGTAGAATGAGGAAAGACCTGAGTGTCTGGGCTAAATTAATTATATATAAGACGATAATCCTACCACATTTCAGTTACTGTGCAACAATCTTGTATATGTTTAAGAAAGGTGATGATATTATTCAAAAAAAACAAAACCAGGCATTGAGAAGTATTTTGGGATGGGGAAGATACGGTAGAATTAAAGACATGCTGACATCTACAAATTTATTAAGTGTAAGCCAGGAGATCTTTTATAACATTATGGTGGTAGTATACAAAATAAGGAATAGAATGTACCCAGAGCATATTATTAATAAATTAAAAATGGTCAGAGATATACATAGTTATAATGTTAGATCTAATTCCAACTTTTATGTGTCTCGGGTACAATCTTCCTTTGCCCAAAACAGCTTATTTTATAAGGGCCTTGTAGATTTTAATAGGATTCCAGAAGAAATTAAAACTACAAATTTTGTTAACTTCAAAAGGCATTTAAAAAAATATGTAATAGAAAATTGTAGTTTATAAGTTTATATCCAAATGTTTTCTCTCTTAGCAGATTGCTATGAAATAAAGATCATCATCATCAAACATAAGCTCAAGATCGATTGACTATACATATTGGTCCAAAATCCAAAAACATTTTGCCTTGGACACTGAGGATTTAATAAATTAGAATTGTTTAGTTCAGACTGTAGATCATTTGTTGTGGAAAACCTTGATAGCTTCATAGCTCTTTGCTAGCTAAATATGCAAATGTTTTGATCATTTTCTTTGTTTTTTTTTATGAATTAAAATTCTGAGCTGGTTGATTTTTGTCCTTGTTTAAGTGGCTACAAAGTAATTGGCATGACAGTATAATTATATAGATTGTCAAATAATTATTTGACCTCGATTTATTTTGTTTTATTTATTTTACTATTTTATTATTAAAATGGTCCAGTGCACATTATTTAAGATGGATATTAGGTTATCTAGATACCACATAAGAAAAACTATACATGTTTTATTTTAGTGTAATATATAATACCAGTGTATATACCGCCATCACTTTGTAATATATTGTATTGTATAGTGACATGTTTTTCTAATATGGTAGCGCATTTGTTCAATTACTCACAAATATGAAATGTTTGATTTTGTATAGAAGAAAAAGACGTAACCTGTTTTTCACATAAAAATAACATTTATCTTTCGGAGTAGTTTGTGGTTCATATCGGCAAGGTAAACATCTGTATTTTGCTATTAAATGCTCTTTGAACGAACTGTATATTGTTCAATAAACTAGAAAACAGGTGTTTTGGAATAAACAATTAGAAATTCTCAAAAAATTACTTGACCAATATAATCCAATTTTGTTGTTATTTAAAAGTATGAATCCTACATATTTGAGGAATTTCAAATATCTGCGAGAAACTATCGTCACATTACCCGCAAGTGCCAAAACCTGCAGTATGCCTCAGTTTTCGGCCATAACTTTTTAGCTCATAGTCGGATCTTTTTACGTGTAGTCTCGTTTTGTAGGTCTCATAAATACAGAAAAATCTTATATGAAGAGTTTTTTCATTCTTGCCAAAACTTTCGATTGGTTCCAAAAAAACAAGTTTTCTCATTCTTTGTTGTTGAATAAAATTTTTCCCACAAAAATTAGTGTACCCGTTTTATGCATCCTTGCTTCAAATACCCTTTCGAACAACTTGCAGCAATAAAGATTAGACTACTTGGCGTTAGTACAAGTTTGGTTGAGCTCTGATCCAGCAGTTAGCCAGTAGATTTGAAATCAAATGTAGAGAAATGAGTTTATTAGCATGTACCAAATAATAACAAAAGTTCTTATTGTAATTGCGTGAAATTATCGCGCATTAGCAAAAAGTGCCAAAACCTGCATTTTGCCTCGTTTTTCGGCCATAATATTTCTCCAATTAGTCGGCTCTTTTTACGTGTGGTCTCATTTTGTAGATCTCATAAATACCTAAAAATCTCGTATGGAAAGTTTTTTTGTTCCTGTCAACACTTTCGACTGAATCCCAAAAACATGTTTTCTTATTCTTTGTTGTCAAATAAAAAGTTTTCCCACAAAAATTGGTGTACCCATTTTATGCCTCCATGCTTTAAGAACCCCCTTGAACAACTTGCACCAATAAAACCAGACATTACAATTATTTCAGGGAAATTTTCTAATATGATCAGACAAGTTGTGCAGATATGTCAAACAAAAATATAGTATTTTAGGACATGTTAAAGCCAAAAAAACTTTGCCATTAAGTAGAGAAAATGATCAAGTGCCAATCAACAATGCACAAAGATTGCAGTAGGCATCCTCAATCCTCATTGTGCTTAGCATGACAGTACCCTACTTACTATGGCCAAACCAATTTCATAGATGCAGTTTTTTGATGATTATCGTCTGTTTTTCATCAAAATTTTCAAAAAAAAAAATGGTTGTGTTAAACCATGTTAAAGAATGAGCCAGTACAAAATACGAAATGTTCTTTAAAAGAGCCTACAAGCTATGATTATCCTTTATAGTTGGAAACCCATGTTTGACTGCCAGATGAGGGATTCTTTTATAAAGTCTATGAACACATCATATATCAACACAACGCTTCCTATGGAAAATTAATAAAGGAAGTTTTATGTACAAAAGAATGTTACTGTTTTTTAGGTTAGGAGTAGAAAAAAAAAATTGGAAATACATACCGCTGATGGTGTGACTGTAGAGTCAGAATCATCCCAGTTGTCATCCATGGTTTAGGCGTCTATTATCTGCAATAATTATATCCAAATTACAATGATCAGCAGAAAAAACCGCGAAATGGAACCACCAGGCGTGTATTTCAAGGACGATACGTATTCCAAGCGACAAAACTACAAGCGAATAACAAAATTTACATGATTTGTCGTTTGTAAAATTTGAAAACTGAGAGACTGACAATTCCGATAACATTCAAAAATGCTTACCCTTACAGTCTTACTAAAAAATCTGGGAAGTTTTCGATTTTCGTGCTGTTTGCTGTTACAGTAGTCTTTTCACCGGTTGAGGAAGAGAAGGAACAAAACAAAGATGATGTGAGGCGGAGAAAAGGACAGGTGGTTGATGGAGAGTAATCATTGGATGAATTTGCGCAAAGCGAGATGGAACATATATGTATATCATCAGAAGTGTGTGTAAGAGAGAATCAGCGATATGAAAGATGAAACCAGGATACTAAAAACTAAAAAACAAAGGAGAAGAGAGATGTTGAAAAAGTAACTATTCGTTACTCGAGTACTCGTTATTCTGATAATCGAAGTAACGAGTAACGATCCGACCACAAAATGATTACTTCGATTACTCGATTTTCCGTATCCGTACGCACCACTGTAGCACTGTCGCTTATGCATCAGGGTTGCCGACATCCAACATCCCACAGTGATCCCACATTCGGGTGGTATGTGTGGCAGAGAGTTTTTTACTTGAACGTTCTTGATTGAAATTTCCATAGCTTCGAAAGGTTATTGTCATTTCCTCAAACCATATACAGATCAACTTTCTAATCACTGCTGTTGAAGCATTTCGACTAAATATGAAGTATTTTCAGTTTTTAGGCATATATGGGTCATATATGACACCCTACTCAATAATAACCCATCTCGCTTTGCACAAAATTTAAAGATACGATGTATGTATTAAGCATGGCAGATTTAAATAAATAATGATTAAACATTTTTGCAAATTTTAAGGTTGTTTATTTACCAAACTCAGGCATGATAGAGTCTTTCAATGAAGTTGTTCAAATTCGACATTTGTGATTAATTACACGACACACGTAGCCAAATCTTTATGCTTATGCATAGTAATCAAAGCAACAAATACAATAAATAATTACTTTGTAGAAGAAATTAGTAACGAATACTTGGAAGTAACGACAATCAACAACTCTCAAGAGAACTAGAAACTGTTATTGGGGACGTCCATAAGGGCAAATTCAATCGGATTATTTAAAAAGGACTAAGGAAAATCTGTTAGATTAAGGTTAAACCGAAAACTAACAAATAGCTTGAATAAAAAATCAAGGACGTCCTGATATGTCTGATTGATAATTTTGGTATTGTCTTTCATAACACAGTATCGCTTATGTTTAACGCCTCACAAAACGTTGCCCATGTGTTTAAAGAAAAAAAATCACTAGGTTTTATTTTAGCAGAATATGGAAATGTGTAACCTACAATTTTACATTCCCCAGCTCTAGCTCCTTCGTCTGAATAGATATAGATATATAGATACATGTAACTATATTATACGATTAGACCTATACCTACGATCTTGATGATATATACAGGGTGTTCCATAATTATTGCGACAAAATGATAGGGGTTGTAGAGGGCATAAAAATATGCAATTTTGCCTTATAAACCCCTGTTCGTAAATATGCCGTTTGAGCACTACAGTTAATTTTACCTTAAGAGCTCATAGGAGAAACAAAAAATTCACCAGCTGCAAAATGTTCGTCTAGCACATTTCATGGTCTCGCCGGTTTGTAGAAAAAGCCTGCTGTGTTTACATTTTTGTTATCGTACACCCGTACCACCTTTTAAAAGTCCAAGCCATGGGTCCAGCAGACTATCTGCCGCGTCGACGTTTTTGTCGTTGGTGGCTGCAGCAGGAGTTGAGGCAACCAAACTTTGGTCGCTACGTTTTGTTCACTGACGAGTCCTGTTTTACAAAGGACGGTTATTTTAATAGCCGTAACAGTCACATTTGGGATGAAGAAAACCCTCATGCCATAGCCATCCATAGAGACCAACATCAGTTTTCAATTAACATCTGGTGCGGCATTGTGGTCGAGCATATCATCGGGCCATATCTGCTTCCACCACGTTTGGATGGGCATGCTTATGGTCGATCCTTACAGCATGTGCTACCGGAACTATTAGAAAATGTGCCACTGAATATAAGAGCCAACATGTGGTTTCAACACCATGGCGGTCCAGCCCACTTTTCTTTACAAGTGCGGCAGTATTTGGACGACAAATTTCCAAATAGGTGGATAGGCCGAGGTGGCCCTGTGCCTTGGCCTGCGCGGTCACTTGACCTGACTCCACTGGATTATTTTATCTGGAGCTATCTGAAAGCTTTAGTGTACGAAACTCCTGTTCCCAACCAACAAGAGCTACTGGGAAGAGTGATGGCCGCGTCCGCACATGTTCAGGACATACCGGGGGTATGCCACAGAGTTCGCCGATCATTGAACAATCGTGCACAGGTGTGTATTGAGCAAGGTGGAGGACACTTTGAGCAATTACTGTAGGTAAGCTGTTTCAAGAAACTGATCTTTTTTTTTTGCTGCAGCCCAAACGGCATGTTTCCGAACAGGGGTTTATAAGGAAAAATTGTTCATTTTGATGCCCTCTACAACCCCTATCATTTTGTCGCAATAATTATGGAACACCCTGTATATAGTATAAAATACAAACAGTTCAAATAACTCACCTTGAGCTGAACGAGATGGGTATGTGGTCTGCCAAACACGTACAATCTACATAATATCTAGACATATACTAGAGACTCTGGCTTTTTACCCAAGGGCTACCAAACACATCTGGATGGAATAAATCGCTTATCCTGATATATTTATGACACCTACTTATAAATGAACCCCTACTTTGTTCAAGTGGTATGAGCTGTTCTCTTTTATTGACTCTCAAGCTGTGAAAACACAGAGGGTTTATCTAAACCAATATATTTTGTGGACCCATCAGGTACTTCTCAAGTGGATTAAGTATTTTGCCAAGATTTTGAATTGCCATGTAGGAGGGATATTCTCAGTGGTATCAGTAGGAAGGGAGACAGGGAAGAGACTGTTGATCTCCTTGAAAAATTAGTCAAGGTAAATAATGTTTGTCCAAATTAGCGGCCCATATGTATATTAGACAAAGATAATCAGAAATTCTTACAGGTTCGATTTTTAAATATTATATTTTCGTTAGTGTGTCCTAGATAATCTAATCAGTGGTCTTGGTATTCCACTTCTGACGACAGGGGATTTTATTTTAGTTACTGTTGATAAAAATAACATCAATTGGCTTCTAGCGAGAACAGTATATTATACTAATAGTGGCAGAAAGTTTCAAAAGTGAGATATGTTTGAAATTCAATTTTGTACAACATATTATTTACGAGATTACTTACTATATAAAACGTCTGGCCAGGACAAAATAGCTTCTTAATTTTCGAAACACAGTCTGTAATAAGTCTAGACTGGACCGAACTTAACGAAACTTCTGCACGAACAATGATGACGAACGTCGCACGTTACGTTATATTTCACCCTCTTTGAGGAAATAAAAAACCCATCTCGTATCATCTCGACATCGTCTGCCGGAACTCTGGTAGTCTTAAAAGGAAAATCAAGATAACGGACTTGCAAGCAGCAATCTGCGAAAAAGAAAAATCCTATTTCAAAATACATTTACCCAAAATGTATTGAAACCGTATTTACTGGTCAACAATCAATGTCTAAGTTAATTTTAGCATCAATTTAAAATACCGAATACTAGTTAGCAATGCCAAGGCATTTCTCAAATTGACGCACTCCTTTCTTCTTCACCCCCCCCCCCCTCCAGCCTTCCTTTCTTTCTCCTTTTCTTATTTCTCCCTTACTTTATAATATTTTAACGAAGAGCAAAGGTCCTACGGACCGCTCTGACAGACAATGATGAATAGAAGACCGTTTTTACCCTCCGACAAAACAAACATCAGCGCGTGATGCTCAAATACGCGCGATAATGTTATTGGTCGATGGACCATAAGTGCCTGGGCTGGCAGACGGCAGAGACAAGCGAATAGAAGGAGCAATCCAGAATCGAGAGTCCTTTTGTTTGTTTTTACGCGGAGTAAATGAGGTGGTCCTATCGTCAGTCGTTCCTACAATAATTGTAGAACGCCTTTATGGCCTCCTTGATTTTCATAGTATTTGCTCTCCTTCAAAAAGGCTGCGAAATTTCTAGATTTCTACTGTTCCGTATCAGCGTCAGCGCTCTTCTATTGTGAGGCTATGTTTTCTTTTTAATTGTAGGAAATTTCAGGCTAATCTAATAGATGATATAAATCAAAAGCATGAATAATTTGATGCAAATAGGTATCTGTAACATAACCTCAAAATAGAGGTCTGACACGGAACAGTAGAAAACTATGAAAGGACACAGGACGAATGTTTCTGGTTTGAAATAATTTCTGAGTCACCCGTCAGATTTGTGAGACCGATCGGATATATCGTTATGGATATAAACTTAATCAGCTAGACAGCAAGTTCAAGGTCTTTCATCACTCCAAGCAAACTGAGGGACTGAGAGTCGGTGTTGACACTCAAGTATAAATGAGATTCAATCTTCATAATAGCAGATGGCGCTTACGTTAATTTAGGGAAACATGGATATTCCCTTGCTGTTATCTATAAATCCGTATACTCATTCTCACAAAGATAATTCACGTTCATCAAATGCATTACAGCAAGGTTATTACGTAAAAAACCTACGAGTATATAATGTAAAGAACGATAAAATGTAAAATTGATGACTAAGTGAACAACAGCTACTTCCAACTTTGCCTTGTGGGAAAACCGACATAATCTCATAAAAAAACGTACATAGTGTCACTTTTCAACTTACTTAATATATGTATAAAGAGAAAATAATCATGTGGAGAAAGGTATACAACAAAAAATAGGATAATAATGGGCAAAATCCGCAAAAATGGAAAGTGGATTCGAGCAGAAAATGGGATAGGTAACCTGAGTATGATCATTTTCTCTTTGTAGATCCTTTAGGCTTGAAGGACCACAGCAAGTGGCTATAACCGGTCGCGTGGTTAGATGTCGCCTTGAAGATTCGAGGTCTTCTAGCCATTTTATACTACAATGTCCAGGTTGGCTCTTGTTGGGGACTTTGTGTGTGTCATTCTTTCCCCTCTCCATCTGCGTTTCCTCAGGTTACACCCGTATCTGGATGTGTGGGCATGTGTATCTACTTTTGTGCTCGAATCCACTTTACTTATTTTTACGGATTAGGGCCCGTATCGTCAGTCGTCCCTACAATTTTAGGGCGCGTTTATGGCCTCCTTGATTGTCATACTGCTTTCTCTCCTTCAAAAATTTCTAGATTACACTTGTCCCGTGTCAGCGTCAGCGCTCTCCTATTGTGAAGGTATGTTCTCTTTTTTTAAATTGTAGGAAATTTCAGGCTGATAAAACATGATATAACTCAAAAGCAAGCACAATTTGTTGCAAATAGATGTTTGTGACATAACCTCAAAATAGAGCGCTGACACGGAGAAGTATAAAACTATAACAATCAAGGAGGCCATACAGGCGCCCTACAATTGTAGGAACGAGTGACGATACGGGCCTAAGTCCACTATTTTCCTATTTTTTTGTTATATACCTTTCTCCGCATTATCATTTTCTCTTTATATATATATATATATTTTTTTTTTTGATCACCTCACCTTATGTCCTCTTTTATATTTTTGAACATCGAATATTAGCATCATTCTCACTGACGGAATAAGTTAAATGATTTCTAATCAATCGAGCATGGTTGCTGTTTTACTATTGTTAATTTGTTTTTAGCTCCTGATGATGGCAGAATAGTCTTTCGAAAGCTTGAGTATTGTAAGTCAAAGGGTACACTTAGCATAATTTGTCGATATCCCAAAGAAAAAGTCTTCCATTTAACTGGTTATTTCAACAATAACTATGAATCATATATATATATATATATATATATATATATATATATATACATATAATGTGTTTCGTCACCACATACCGATATTTAAGGGCTGTATTTTTCAGCTATTTTTATCGACAGATCCACCCCACTACAATATCCTACCTCATCACCCTTGAAATGGCAGCCCTTTTTATTTTTACGTTACGATTACGCTAGTGCATGTAAAAAAATTGTAATAACTGAGTACATAAGTGTCACAGAATGATAAATTTGGTGTAATTTGAACGATAACATGTCCTAGCGATTATTGAAAAACTTGTATTGATACTAACCGTCAAACATACCTACCTACTGAAAAACAGACAAAAGCGGAAAAAAACCTGCGAGAAAATTGATTATTTTGTGCATTTCCGCGCACCATTCAAAAACTAGTCTGTGAAGTTGTACTTTTTTGTGCTAATTCTACAGCTAACTATGTTATCTACAACATGACACCAAACTGGTTGCCCTATGTTAGTTAGTTTAAGTACAAATATTGCTTAAACATGACCATTGGCAAGCCTCTCCAATTCAGATAGCGTACCGAATTAAACATTCCTGGTATAGAGATGAATGTATTGAGAGTGTGAGTGAGACAACATCTACCGAAAGGTCTCGTTATCGAGATGGTAACATCCGGTTATTTGTTGTTAATGTCATAGTGAGTGGTTTGTAGTCCCTCGCCAAGCGTTGTGATCATACGTGCATTTTTTTACCATCGCTGCCTAGTTTCAACATCAATTTTCCGAACGTATTTGAGTTGGAAGTGATTTGTGACTGAACGTTTTATTAGTCACGTCTAAGTCTCTATCATGCCAAATCGTGCACGTAATAAATTTTCAGAGATTTTTGGAGTTCTTGAGGACCGAGTTTGCAGATCTACTCCATGATCTGTCACTTACCAACCGCCGCAACGTGAGGTTGCAGCTTGACGGAGCTCCCGCACACTTTGCGCGAATTGTACGAGAACATTTGGATGGGCAACATTCCCCATGGACAGGTCGTGGAAGCACTGTCGCTTGGCCACCCGCTCATCCGATTTAATGCCCCTAGATTATTTTTTCTGGGGCACAATGAAGCAAAAAGTTTACTGTCATGTGTCGGTGACATGGAAAGAACTCGTGGAAAGGATCCATACCGCTGCGAACGGAATTACAGCTGACACGGATATAGTCCGCCGCTCAACACGACACATGGTTTTAAGAGCAACAATGTGCATAACCAACAATGGACGACATTCTGAACAGCTTCTGTAACATTGAACATGTCCAAACTCTTCATGAGAAACATTGATTTGTCATTTTTTTTTGTATAAAAAGTTTGAAAGCAATTTGCATTTTATTACACCCATTTTAACCAATGATAGATAGCATCTATTACTTAACGTAGAAGACAGGATAACAAATTTGGTCTCATTCTGTAGATGACATACTTAGCTATAGAATTGGCACAAAAAAGCATAACTTCCCATACTAGTTTTTGAATGGTGTGCGGAAATGCACAAAATAATCAATTTTCTTGCATATTTTTTTTTGTTTTTGTCTGTATTTAAGTATGTTTGACGGTTAGTATCAATACAAGTTTTTCAACAATCGATAGGGCAACATGTTATCGTTCAAATGACACCAAATTTATCATTCTGTTATTACAATTTTCTTAGATACACTAGCGTAATCGTAATGTAAAAATAAAAATGGATGGCATTTCAAGAGGGGTGAGGTAGGACATTGTAGGGGGTGGATTTGTCGATAAAAATAGCTGAAAAATACCCCCCTCAAATATCGGTACGTAGTGACCAAACACATTGTATATAATAATCTGGCAAAACTTCATAAGACACAAAACCTTAAGGCTCTATTCAGAGAAGTAATAAATAAGTTAGTTTGCTGGATGTTAAAAGATAATCCGTCTCAGGTATTGTTTATTCAATAAATTAGTTACAAAATATAAGTCCTATAATAACAAAAATCACTTCAGCAGCATTATCAAAAGTATCACCACTAGTATAAGTATTGTAATCCCCATGTATATTTTACACTGTAAAAAATATAAGCGGCAATATAACAATTATTTAAAATAACTTATATAGCAAATCTCACCTTCAAATAATTCCTTTTCTTTTTGCTAGCGTCCTGTAAGATTTTCGGTGTCTTTGCAACGAAATCCCGCGCAGCCTGTGCTTGGTATTCTACCCTATCAATTAGCTCTTGCTGCAACAAATACGTGTATGAATATAATAATAAATAATCACAGATAGATAAATAGATAAACACACTATCTTTATTTTTCGAGTACCTGAGTATCAACCAGTATGGCCATTTGCAAGAATAAATCTCGAATCTCCATCAACATCCGTTCGATCTTCAATAATTGTTGATGTCTTTCTTCGATATCCCTTAATTGTCTTTTTGCTTCTATGCTATCTGCGATTATCTGAAAAGCATTTATCAACGCATTCTACCTGAAGATAACCAAACCATATTTGCGCGTCCAAAAAAGCATCCAAGATAAAATAGCGTCATCTAAGAGATTTTTTCACAGCTGTTTCTTTATTATTTACCACATCTACTTTTTTCTTTTTCGTCCTGTCTTTTTTTTTGCTGCCACGAGACCTAATTTTAAAAACTACAAACCTTTTTGGTCCTTTGCCTAGTAGTAACCTTGTCTAAAAATTTCATCCAAATCCCATGGGTATTTATACTAAGTGACATATAAATCCGAACACCCAGTTTAAATGGTTTTATTTTAATAAAATTTTGTATAAGTACTTAATGAAGCATAATAAGTAAATGATAAAAATTTCAAAATGATTGCACTGCTTTAAAGCCCTTTGACCTTTAATAATGTGTGGATGCACCCTGATGTGCTACGCATTCTCCAACGCGCCTAGGCATGCTTCTGATCAGGTGGTCAATGTCCTCCTGTGGTATCTCATTCCAGGCAACCACCAACTCCTCTCGAAGTGCTTCTAGAGTCTGAGGAGGACGTTGCAAATTGAGCAATCTCCTACCCATCATATCCCACACGTGCTCAATTGGGGATAAGTCGGGAGATCCTGGTGGCCATGGTAACAATGTGACATCATCATGTTGAAAGAAGTCTATTGTGACTCTTGCAACATGTGGTCGGGCATTATCTTGTTGGAAAGTTGGATCTGCCAGGGTGTCAAGATAGGGAAAAAGATGGGGTTCTAGAACTTCGTGGATATAACGCTGCGCGTTCATGTTACCTCTGATGAAGATTAAAGGTGACCTGGAACCATAAGCTATAGCACCCCAAACGATAACTCCAACAGTGTGATGAACATGTCTTTCAACAAAAAACTGTGGATTCCTCTTTTCACCACGTCGCCTTCTAACCCTGGCACGACCATCGTGCATGCCTAAACAACATCGAGACTCGTCACTAAAGACAATACTGTTCCATTCCTGATCCTAGAGTGACCGTTGTCTGCACCACTCAAGGCGATTACGTCGGTGTTCTCGAGATAAAGGGAGGACCCAGTGTGGCCGGTATGAAAACAAGCCAAAACTTCTCATTCGTCGGTAAACACTTCGCATGCCAATAGGTCTTCCGTGTTCTGCAAACCATTCATTTGCAATGGACCTGGTAGTGGAGAAACGGTCCCTTAAGGCCAATAATCTTAGGCGGCGATCTTCACGGTCTGTTGTTCTGCGGCGGCGTCCAGTGCCCCTTGCTCTTTGCGTACGGCCTTCTCGAAGCCATGCCTGACAACACCTAACCACAGTGTCTACACTTCTTTGCACTCTAACTGCAATTGCTCGAAAACAAAGTCCAGCTTCCCGAAGTCCCACTATACGGCCCCTATCAAACTCACTAAGTTGACGAAATCGTACAGGTCTCCGTACTCTAGGCATCGTAACCGATCGTAAAGGATGTCAAGAACCAAAATCCGCCAACGTTGATTCTTTACTGCGGCTGAAATATTCATTTTTAGAGCGTTAGTGAATTAAAAAAAGGCAGTAAAAAATCGGAATGTCCAACTGATAAGGCTGAAAATTTTTTCACTTGTTATTTACAGTAAGATAAATACATTCACCAACTTTTATTAAAATAAAACCATTTAAACTGGGTGTTTGGATTTATATGTCACTTAGTATACAAGTTATAGGGGGCCTAAATATTAGCGGACAGACAGTCAGACCGATGGAAATGAGTGACATGGTTTTTTGTGATGTATAGTACATATCATATAATATTCAAAAAGAGTACAGGTATGTCTTATTTTCGAAATTTTTCGCGTCAGTAGGTGTGGGAAGTAAAATCAGCCTTACGTTGTCAGTAAACAGTTGCATGTCAGTGTTCTCCTCCAATAAATGCACAAGTTCTTCATCTGTCATTCGAATCCCTTTGGCTCTGAGTTGGGCATCCAAGTTTGCCTTTTGTACATTTCTATAATTTTCCAATGCATTGTTGTTGCTTTTGAAAGTTTCTATGTATCGTGTTTTGAGGGTGTTGTACTGTATTGCTTTGATTCTGCCCTCTGCAGAGTCTTCAGCAGTTTGTTTTAACTCCTCATCAATTTCCTTCAGTTTTGCATTGATTTTGTGGCAGATGCTGGTGTTGTTTTGGAATAAGGTGTCGATTTTCTCGTTGAGGTCTGTAAAGACAGTAAGTAACTATAAGTAACCGACTATTTTTAAGGCGCATGAAGAAAAATATATTTTCTACATCTAATCCAATCCATACGAAAACAGTTTAAGGATTTCCAAACTTCGCATAAAAATTGAAGGTGTCCTTTTTGAGCTCTATAGCTCTGTGAAAATTTCGAGAATTTTTCGATCACTTCGTTGATTCATTACATTTGTACTTTGAAAAAAACCATCGAGATGGTGGCCGAAACGTCATTAAATATCGTTCTACATATGAGTTTTTAAACGGGCAGCATTGTTCGTAATTTTTCATTTGTTTGAACAATTATTCAGTTGGTTTATCAACTGAAATTAAGCCAAATATTACTTGGTTGAAGTACACATTTTCATCAGTCTTTTATCTTCTATATACAGGGTATTTCAAAATCGACCATCTCCATTGGGATCTCGGAAACTGTAAGAGATTCCAAGTCGTTGGGAGCAAAGTTGCGTATTCAAGTAATTAACAAAATGCCGCTTAGAAAGTTTCGAAATTCAAGGTTTTTGGAGAGAGACGAATTTTCCCAAAACCTTTTTCATTTTTTTCCAACTTTATTTGTATTGGATATTAACATTTCCACCTTTTCTCCTCTACAAGATGGCATAATTACATTTTCAATATGACGATTCGTCACTTGTCATCCAGCATTAAATTGATTTTTCTTATGGACGCCTGTATTGGATTTTTCCACAGATGAATAGAGTTTTTAGTTCTCATTCCAAAAACGTAAATACGTCTTACAATGAAATTGTCAAACTTTAGTTATTTCTGAAATAGCAAAATTAATAGGTAGGCCTTGAAATTATCAGAAAGTCATTTGTCTTGCATACTACACGAGTATTTATCCTAAAAACACTTTTATTTCTTCGTGACCTTACTGGAGGGATTTTTAAACTGCATGTTGACATTGTCTCTTATTCTCCTCTACAAGATGGCGTAGTCAAAGTTTCAATTCGACATTTTTTCTTTTGACTTCTATCACCGACTTTGTTTTTGCATATGGACGCTATATTGGAATTTTGTAAATTTCAATGGACTTTTCAGTCCTAAATTCAGTGACGCATTCCCTTAGTTGGTCATGAATTTGTTGTTGGATAAAAATTATAAGGAAATAAAAAGTATGGTGAAACTTGAACACAAAATGAAAATGTTATTGATGGTAATAACCACAATAATCATAAGTAAGCAGAGGTAAATCATAGCAGATGTTCAAAATGTTGTCTGTTATTTTGTAGGCAAAGCCTGACTTCTCTGTACATTGGTCACTGATGCTCGATTTATTTCTCTTCTTTTCAGTCTTCCAAACTCTGTTGTTATGTTCAATTTGAGGTCTGGTCTGGTATAAGAAGCAAATATGAGAATTATAAGGACTACCTAGGAACTTTTGCTCTTTTGAAGTAACTAATGTTTGGCGGCGTGAATGTATGACGTATTATATATATTTTTGGAATCGGAATTAAAAACTCTATTCATTTGTGCATAAATCCAATATAGCATCCATAAGAAAAAATAAAGTTAATGGTGGAGAACCAGAGATGAAACGTCATAATGAAAATCTAATTATGCCGTCTTGTAGAGGAGAAAAGGTGGCAGTGTCAATGTGCAATTTATTTTGAAATCCCACTACAAGTAAAGTGAGGAAAAAATTAAAACTATTTTGAGAAAATTCGGTTTATTCCGTCTCTCTCCGGAAGCACTTTGAATTTTGAAACTTTTTAAGCGGCATTTTGTTGATTACCTAAATTCGCAGCATCGCTCGCATTTGAGCGACTATCTCTTACAGTTTCCGAGTTCCCAATGGTGACGGTCGAATCTGAAACACCCTTTATAATGGTGATGATGAAAATGTATAAAATATTGGTGATTCCGTGAGGCATTATGTTGGAAAATACATTTTACTAATTTTTTGACAAAGTTCTCAAAGTTTTCTCCAGATTGCTTTTCTTTTGTAATTCAGTCTACAAAATAAGCTTCAAAGCTTTCGATAGCTCTCGATAGGAGATAATTTTGAGCAACTTTTGAACGTGAAATGCATTTTCGATATTTTTTCTATTTTACATAATTTAAGCTAATCTCTTCATACTAAATGTCACACAATTGACATTCATTCTGGCAGCCAATCTATCGTAAATCGAGCTGTAGTTCAGGGGAATTTGTAAGTGGAAAAATTATCTGCTTAAAACGTATGAAGAGGGTTACTGAATGAGAATAAGGGTAGTGTCAGGAAAAAATGTTCGGCTTCAATTTTTATTTGCAAAAAATAGGGTTGAAAACGTTTTTTATCTTTTTCATCAGGTTATTTTATCGTCAAGGCCCCTTTCTTAGTTTTGAATTTTTAACACCAAAAACCGCTAAAAGTCAGACAATTTACTTCTATTCACATCCCCGATAGCATCAAATATTCATTAAATACCTATTTAATATTTAATAATATTTTTATCTTGCTTAAATATTTGTTTTCTTAAACTTTAATAAATATCTGTAATATAATATTTTAATAAATATTTGTAATATAATATTTTTTTAAATATTTATTCAATATCCTTTAAATATTTTTAATACAATATTTCTTTTATAATATTCACCAAATATTTACTTTTAAATAAATGGAAAATATTAAATCTCCAATATTTAGAAAATATTCATTGAGAATTTTCGGTTACGGCGCATGTGCGTGTGACCTCGAGCGACCAATGGGATAATAACAAGTCTGCCTGAGACGATTTGCCGGCAGCCACTTTACCTGTGACTTTCACTATGATAGCGTGCTTCCTGTATATCTCCAAGTGGTTCATTATTTAAGTGTTTTTTTTGTGGAAAAGGGTAAGTTTTTCGATAATTATATAGCTGAATTTATCTGACTATTGAACAATATTGGGCCAGTTAAGTATAAAGGTATTCATAAGACCATAAATAACTAGCCTTGAAGTGTACTACTAAAAAAAGTCACATTTCAACAAAATCAATAAGTGTTAGTCAAAGCATCAAGTTGTGCCCATGCACATTTTTCATCAAGATATCTAAAATCACATACTAAATTTTCTTAAAAATTAAACAAATCTCGAACTATCATAGGCATAACATGAGGGGTCCTTTTAGGTGCATTATAGAGCTACTTTTCAGTGACCCAGTTGAGCTACTCGGAGTAACTCACCATGCCCAGAACCAATAAATACACTGGAAAGCAGCTTATGTATTCAATAATACTTCATAATTAGTAAGTTTGTTTTTTTTTTCAGAGGAGTGGACTTGCAAGATGCAGAAGAGGCTTAAAATGTTTTTTTGATAACATATTTCTAGCAAATTAAACCATTATATCTAGAATGAATTTTATTTATAAACCCAATTTTATATAAGCATTCCTACAGGTTTTGCTAAAATAACCGATGAAGAATTTTCTACCTACACTGAAAATATGTATCGGATTATTGCTTGAAAATCCATCTATATTTACAAAAAATATTAGATATTTCATCAAAATATAAAATTGATATTTAAAGATCTTTCCTCATATATTTGCTAAATATTTGGAAAAAATATCGCAAAAATATATGAATTATATATACTACAAACATCTATAATGAATATTTTATAAATATATAAGAAATATATCTATTAAATATTAAAAAATCTATCGCTACAAATATTTATCAAACATTTTTTAATAATATTTAATGCTATCGGGGATGACTCTGACCTCCCTTGTGAATAATATGTGCTCTGACGCGTTATAAAAGCACAATAAATATCAAATTAAAATGTTAGATTTTTGTTTTTATTGCAAGTTTTTAAAAAAAAAATATTTTTTTATTAAAAGTATATTCTACAGCTAAGAGAAGTTCTACGATTGTCGGCTGGTTATTTTTTTGAGAACGTATTGTAGTTGCATGATAAGAAAATAGAATTACCTTAATGTGATTTGTAAAAACATAAAAAATCTATATATTGCTGACAATGCAATGGAAATCAATACATTGATTGATCAACCTTTTTCTACAATTATTATTTATTGGAGCCATTCATAGACTACTTGGGAAAAAATTACATGTTTCCAGCAAATGATTTGTCCATTTACAATCTCCCTCAAACATTTTGTTATATTTCTCAGTCTATTATAGGTCATTTTGAAACGGAAAATGTTTTTCCACCCAAAGGTAAAACCACCAGATTTTCACGCTCTACCGCCAAGGCTATTTCCACGCTTGATATTACGTATCGTAAATAAACACAAACGAGTACCATACCTGTTTGATTATACCTAAGGTCATTGATCCTACTTTCGTATTCTTTGATAGCTTCAACGTTTTTTTCAATGCCCTGCAACCATTGGCTTATCACTTCAGCCCTTTCAAACGTCTTTTTCAAGTCACTTTTCCCTCCCTCATTGTTATTTTCCTGGAAAAGGTAGGTTTATAAGGCGTTGTCTCTTTTCTCTACTTATATCCCGCTAAAAACTTACTTGTTCAACGTCAAGCTCGACATCCTTCTTACTGTTCTTCTGCGCCTGAAAAAAACACAATGAGTTTTCATTGGATTCGATTGAATATCAACCAAACCAATTACCTTTAAGAGCTCACCTAACCTATCTTTTGTCATACTGGGTGCAATAGCGGACTGAATGTTTTGTTATCTTATCGTAAAAGCGGCTAGGCATATTTACTTAAGTATCGCGTTACATGGTCGATTCCTTTTAAAAAGTATGAGGCGTTGCGGTATCTAGCAATCAGCGATTGGAAAACGAAATCTGAGCTTTGAAAATGCACAGCTGACGAGATGACTAATACACTTCGTACTACAACTTGCAGTTGACCATGAAGTGACGAAACTGTTTTCATTAACATAATTATAATACCTGATACCTGGCTTCCTGGCTACTAACGCATTGTATATTCTACATTTAGGTGGATGTGCACTATCAGTTTTTTGTACTTCTAAAGTTTTCTTCAAAAATGATCAAGATCCTCTGAGACGTCAGAAGAAGAAATTTCGAGTTTTTTTTTATTTTGGCCTTTTTCTCTGACGCAGGGGGACCGATTTTCAAAAACTACAAAGCTTTGCGTCCTTGACATACTAGTTACAGTATATTCAGATAAGAGATAGACCGGACATAAACAAGACCACGTGATCATCGAACGCTGTAACATTCGGCAGGGACGTGGGGTGGGGTAAGAAATATATAATGATGTAAATATACATAAGGGTTTCAAAATTTTCGCTTCGATTTCCAGCTTCGGATGCCGCCTGATGTTTGGTGAAATACAGTCGAATATAATCTCAAAATGGCGTTTAAATTAGCCTAAATTAAAAATAATCGTATATCTCTTAAAATTGCTTTTAGAATATTGATTAGTATATTTTTTGATTTCTAGGTAAATATGTAACCAAATTAAAACGTTCAAAACGTAAAAAAATGTGCGTGGTTGAACATTGTCAGAAAGTAGATTCTTGAATAGGTTTTGCCAAAATGGGTTCAAAAATGTCAATAATTAATTAAAAAATACAGTAGCTTTATAATTACTTATAACTTACCGAATTTGATGAACGACATCTTTTATTGGAAAGATGAGCTTGATGAGCTTTCAATCATCGCTACTGTCTGAAGCACCAACGTCAATAATGAATGGCTCGACTTGTTCCTCTAAAATATTGTCCAGGTCCCACATTCTCTTTTCAACTTTGTCTTTCACGTGCTTAATACAGTTTTCCCATTTTTGCGCTGTTATTAATTCTAGTGCTTCTTTGAAAAGTCCTTTGAGGTCACAAAATTTAAAAGTTGTATTGTGCTTAGCTATATAATTTTTAACCTCTGCCCATATGAGCTCAATGGGATTGAGCTCGCAATGGTATGGAGGTAAACGGAGCACAGTTTTATTTTGACTTGCTGCCATTTCGTCAATGGCGTATTTTTGATATTCCGCCTTGTGATCCTCGACAATTCTTAATAATTGTACTTTCAGCATTGCTTCTTCAAAGTTGATATTTTTCGAGCCGAGCCAATTTTGAACATCAACTTTCCTTGAAGCCGTTGTTGGGACCTTCTCCATTCTTCGAGAATGATAAGGCGCATTATCCAACACAATTACTGCGTTTTCCTCTAAGTTCGGTAAAATTTTTGAAAACCACTGTTCAAACGATTCGCCATTCATTTCCTCGTGGTAATCTCCAGTTTTCTTAGACTCAAAGCACCACAGACCGTCAACAACAAATCCATTCTCACTGCCAATATGGCAGATAATGAGCCTTTTCCCTTTACCTGGAAATCGAAGTACTAACTGGTGTAGATTTATTTCAATAAGCGAACCTTTTTCAAATGTTTTCATCACATTCAGCGAAAAAACATTGAGGCATGAGTATCAGATTGCTATAATTGGGATTATTTAGTCATATTGAAAGAAAGAATATTGAACGTCGTATGATTACTCAGCGCTTCACAATTTAATTTAAAGTTATAAACCTTTAAAAAATGAATGATCAGGAACCTGAAATACGCGCAAATATTAATATTAACAAATTATAACTTTATAAAGCTTAAAGTATGAATTAAAATAATTAGAAATATTAGGAACGGTACACAATATAAAACTTAGTAACTTCTTTTAAGTTTATAATATTCGACATATTTTAAGATTATATTAAAAAATTATTGAAATATCGAAAACACATAAAAACATGGCTTAAAAAAGTTCTAACAAATGAAAATGACAATAAAACATCCACGCATTTTATCGAAAGTTATAAAAGTTTTGTTACTTGTAATATGTTTTATCTGCCCCCTGGAATTAATGTTTAGAACCTTGTTCCCAAGGTTTGAAAAACATCCGATTGTTGTCTATTGCTCGTATTTACCTGCTGGATTTTTTAATCCGGTGGACAGTCCATCTAGAAAGGCCCTCCTGGATGAAGTTACAGAATCATCAACCCATACTTTACTTGTAGTGTGTCCTGCGTTTACCCACGTTTCATCAAGGTAATAAATCTTCCTGTTTTGATTTCTATATTTCCCAATTTTTGTTAAATAATCCCTCCTCCATAGCACAATTTCTTCTCTATCCAGTAGTAAACTATTACGACCCCGTTTTTTCCATTTGAAATTTAAATGCTTCAGTAACGCATGGAAAGTTGATCGTTTGAAATTTGGCAACGTTGTATCTCCATTTACCTCCTGCAGTACTTTATCTATAGTAGGTATTTCATTCCTAAAGAAGAATTCATGCACTTTCCTCCTAATCGCATGCTTATCAGCTTCATCCAATGATTTAACAATACTTTTGCGATGTTTACTGGTCATTGGCTCATAAAAGGTGTGATTTTTTTTGTATTGTCTTAACACATTAAACACTGATGCGCGACACACCCCAACTTTGTGAGAAACCTTCACAACAATTTCTTTGATGGTTGATGCCTCGTTCTCCTCGCGCTCGATCTTATATATATTCAAAATGACCTCTTTCATTTCTGCACTCAGGTGTCTTTTTTTAGAGCGTTTCCTAGGTGGACTACAGGAGTTTACAACTTCATCGGCAGTATCTGTACTACTGGGCATTTTGCGCAAGCAGTTGATAACAATAACAATCAATAACAAGGTATAACAATAACAACGACAAACTCAACAACTTAATAAGATAACAAACGAAAACGTCCAAAGAAATACGAGTATCAAATTGCAATGATGCACACGACATACGTAACACGTCTGAACCTGAATGTGACTCTGCCTTGATACGGCTGCTCTGCCGCTCGGCATAGGCATTTAATTGCGAATTGACCAATGAGGGCTCCTGTTTTACGTCGAGACGGCGGCGTTAGCGTGAAAATCACCCGAACCTTTTGTTTACATCCGGTCTATATCTTATCTGAATATACTGTAGTTAACATTGTGTAACAATTTCATTGAAAGCAGTACTTCTCAAGTTATAGGCGGTTATAAGATTGGCGGACATATCGACAGACAGACCGATGGAAACGAGTGAGACGGACACAAACAAAATCATTTTCGAAAATTTTGTAGATTACAATACCTACTTCTTCGCCAGTAGGCGTGGGATGTAAAAATGTGTTTTTTTTTTAAATTGATATTAGGTTTTTAAAATACAATTTTAGTTTTTTGTACGCCCTGTACTATTTGCTTTCCAAATCCGGAATAAAATCTATTAGAGCACCACACTATAAGAAACCTGTTACAAATCATATGGCAAAGACAAAAATACGAGAAAAAACGTTTTTTCCGTTGGTTTTTACGCAAAATTTGCTGAATCTCAAAAACTGTTAAATTTATGTAAGGTGTATTTAGAGTCAAGTAGAATCGAAAAATTGAATTATACATGTATATAGGGCTTCCTCATTAAAACAAGCAGGTTGGTATTTACTTCTGGTACAACCGAAGGTGCCACCATTTTGAAAATATTCTAGCTAAATTGCTAAAGCTTTTTGTGCATTCAATCGCTGCAATTCTACGTGGGTCACCCTGCATAATTCAAGTTCTAAGAGGAGGATATAGTTATAACAATGTAATAATTTTACCTAAAAATTTGCGAGTGCGCCCGTTATATGACCAGAATTTCTGGTACTGTTTGAGGATCCAGCAGGGCTATTATTTAAAAAATCTATATAATGTCAAAACAAAAAAACGCTGGCTAGCGCAAATAGTTCCTCCCGCGTTTTCTCGCTATGAGCGCTGTGAGTGTCACCAAAAGCGTCATCTATGGAGGAATGACGCAGCGACACTACACGCTCAATGACCATGTTTGAAGTCAGTTCGCCAGCATGCTTTGTTGGTTGTAGAATGCCGAGCTGGTCTCTGAGAAGATGTGGAAAATTGATTGAGTAGCAAGAGCGCATGTTCAGGGACGTCTTGAGCCAAGCGGGGGACCTGGGCCTACAGAAGCTTGCCCCCCCCCTAAAAAAACGAAGACAGGCGTATTTCTAATAAAACATATTTATTGAATTAAAAATTGCCTTACATCAATATTATGGGCTTTTTCCGTGATTTCATTTCGGCAAAATCTTCAATGATGTCGTCAAACTCCAGTTGCTGCAAAATGTCACTCTCTATAGTCATAAGGGACAAACTTGTTGTGACATGGACGTTCTTGATTCATTTTTTGTTCTCTTCAACTTTGAAAAAGACTGCTCTCCGCTGAAGTTAGTGACCATTAGACACAGGAAAATTCTTGTTGCAATTTCCAGTTTGTTCCTTCTCAGGAGGCTATGCAATGCCGGAATACTTTCAGCCGATTCGTTTTTCAAGGTCAGCAGATAATGTCCCAAATGTGAACATTCTGATGTCAGTTCAGCTTCGCTGATATCTTCATGATGTATTTTTGAAAATTCCCAACTTTTTTGTTAACTGATCATGATCAATTGTTCACAATTGTGAAAGAAAACTAAATCATTCATTCACTTCCTTGTACGACTCCGAACGTTGCTTTAACTGAACTATGGGAAGAAATGTTTCAAGTCGGAATTTTCTTTTCCATTCAGTTGCGTATCCTCTGATGGGCCCTCGAAAAGTGATCCTCTTTTCCTTTGAAAGGCATCTTTGTAATCTGCACCTGGATACTTTTTCCTGACGTGGGATTCATATTGATCGAAACTACCTCGTATATTAGAGATGCAGTCGGATAGATTTTGCTATTACGTCCATGGTTGAATCACTCTTTTGTAAGCTTATGATTGTTTTATTCATGATTCTCGAAATTTCATACCATATTTCTGTTAGGAGAATGGTCTCCAGCTTTTCCATTTTCTTGACAAGACACAACAGTTGTTGCATTTGGCTTTTGGGGGGCCCCCCATCATGACGGGGCCCTGGGCCCGGGCCCCGCGAGCCACTGTGTTAATACGGCCCTGCGTATATGGTGATTGTATAGTGATTATGTGTACTGATCTGCATGTGTACAAAATCAGTGATATCTGCTATGTGAAATTAGTACTTATGTGCGGCCCGTGAAGTATATACAGGGTGGCGCATCGAAAACGAAACAGACGCATTTACTGGCAGCTCAGTTCTTTTTTTTGGAAAAACGCTCAGACGACCTGTCGATTTTGTTTTCGAGGGGGACACAAGTTTGGCAAAAAATCACGTTAGCACGTGCAGCCCCCTAAGCGGGGGTGACACCACCCCCAAAATCTTAATTGGAAAGGGGGGTCGAGTGATACCTTATTTTAAAGGTCTTTCAATTCCCTTTATAATGATGTAAAATTAATGTACTTCAGTCCAGTAGTTTTGAAGATTTATTGATTTAAAGCTTAAATAAAACTAATGCATCATCATTAGTGGAGACCAATACATTTGGCAGCAAAGTAATTGAAAAATGAAGAATGAACTGACCCGTTAGGCAAGTAAATGTTAAAAATGGCCACCATGACTCTCCATGCAATAATAAAGATTTTGCTCGAAACGTTGCCGCACATTTTGCAATATTTGAGGAGTAATTTGAAGGCACTCATTCACAATTCTTTGTCGCAGGTCTTCTAATGATGTTGGCTGAGTAGCAAAGATTTTGCTGTTTAAATGACCCCACATAAAGAAATCCAAAGGTGATAAATCTGGCGATCTTGGGGGCCATTCAATGGCACCTCTTCTACCAATCCATCGATCTGGAAACGTCTGATCTAAATATTGTCGAACACGTAATGCGTAATGTGGTCGGGCACCATCCTGTTGGAACATCAACCTATTCGCAATGTACCGCCGATCATTCTGATTTTTAATTATGGCTATTAATGCAGGATCTATGGCGTCTTCCAGTAATTCCAAATACATTTCACCGGTCAAATTTCTATTTAAGAAAAAAGGACTAACTAAATGATCGCCAAACATACCAGCCCAAACATTTAATTTTTGTGGCTGCTGTGTATGAACCTCATGATAAATTCTGGGATTAGAATCGGACCAATATCGGCAGTTATGACGATTTACTATGCCATTTAAGAAAAAGAAACATTCGTCGGAAAAACAAGCGTTGAATAGAAAAATATATATGTATATATATATATATATATATATAAATATTTCTGCTGTTCTATTAGAGCACTGATTATTTCGAAAAATATTTCGATAATTTCAACTCTTTCTGCTGTGGAATATACCATGGTTAATTTATGTAATAAAGCGTTACAAGTTATTTTAGCAACAAAGCTTGATCAAATCAATCGCAAACTATATACTAAATTCCTATTTAAAATAAGTACGAGATATTTCCTTATCTTTCTTCAAGAAATAGCTTTTTTGCCACAAAAAAAACGCTCCAATAGCTATTTTCAACAACAAAATGATAAACAAACCATGGACGTAGTGAAGAAAAGCATACTTATTAGGTAAATTCTTTTAGTCAAATTTCTTCTGAAAGTAGTACAAACTAATCTGATGTACCTATTAAAGTCTACTTTAAGTTTTAAATCAATAAATCTCCAAAACTACTGAACTGAAGCTAATGTATTTTACATCATTATAAAGGGAATTGAAACACCTTCAAAATAAGGTATCACTCGACCCCCCTATCCATTTAAGATTTTAGGGTTGGTATCACCCCCGCCCAGGGGGCTGCACGTGTTAACGTGATTTTTTGCCAAACTTGTGTCCCCCTCGAAAACAAAATCGACGGGTCTGAGCGTTTTTCAAAAAAAAAACTGAGCTGCCAGTAAATGCGTCTGTTTCGTTTTCGATGCGCCACCCTGTATATTAGCTGTACCAGACGGGTTATCTGTGCTGTCTTTTCTGAAGAGAGGTTACGTTCGAAGTTATAAATTACAATTGTACCTGGAGTTTTGCGTTTTCAAAAACATTTAGGAGCTTTACGGGAAATCACCACCGCGCCCGCGTTGTGTGTAATTAAGCCACATCACATACAAAAAATGTTCGCAGTGCCTCACATCTAGGAGCTGATTTGTATTTTCTACTTGACATCGCAAAATAAATTGCTATGGAATTTAAATGACTGGACATAAAAAATAATGTAAAATGCAACAACCTTTTCATGTTTCATAAATATTCCTGTCTGTAGCCTAGTTTCTCACCTGTCAGTTGTAATATCCTTCACCAGGCAGGGCTTTTCTTTTTTTATCTCTCTCATTTTACCAATGCACCTATGCACTGCCGTTTCCTTCCAGCTATAGTATACAACTTACAGCATGTACCTCCAAAAATACCATCTCTGACGTTACATCACATAAAAGCCAAACATTGATAGCTGAAGCAACATGATGTTTAGGCAAGACGTACAGCTACAGAACTAGTGCACACCAAGTGAACAATAACTAGTTCTTGCAGAAAGATCTACGTAATGTCACAAAAAAACTATATAATGTAAAAAATCAGACATAATGTCACTTGTCAAGATACACCCATGCGGAACCACACTTCACTGCTTTTATAGGCTTTAGCAATATGCTGCTGATCATCGTCTATTTCTTCCGAGTGTTCAGATGCAAACAAAAATAAAATTATCTTCAACGAAAGTAAAACTGATAGACTGGTCCTTAAGAATGTTATTATGGCGTAAGGTGTCCAACCTTGACTTTCGGCTGCGCCGGTCATTATAAGAAAACTTTCTCCCAATTGTTAGAATTCAATGCCATGTAGGGTAATGTCTTATTCGACTCACCTGATGGCGAACTGGTGATGCTATCGATATGAAGACATTCCGTCCAGCGAAAATATGAATGCATTAAAAAGTCGTTAGATAAGAGCAGATGTTTGAATAGTTAACAATGATTGGTTTTTAGTTTGATTGCGGGTATTGTTGATTTTTGACCATATGGGCGATCATATGTATGTTCAGCGCATACTTTTCAATGCGAGTATTTTCATATACAGGGTGGTCACAATCGCGATGAAAATGCAAACCTCAGAATCGTTATTTTTGTTGCTGAAGCTATTTTAGATGTTTTGATATGGAAACTGGCATCTAGAGGTTGGATGATTACGATTATTCTTGGCCCGTCTGTAACTTGGAAAGTAACGGCCACATTTTCATGAAATTCGAGGTTACTACTATGACAAGGACGAAAAAGCTTTATAGTTTTTGAAAATCGGTCCAGTGGCGGTGGAGAGAAAGGTCAAAAACGAAAGACATAATATCAGTCAAATTTCATCTTTTGACGTTTCAGATGATCCTGATCGTTTTTGAAAAATCTTTTTGGGGTAAAAAATTGGAGGGGTAGAGGTTGCAGGGGCTGGGGGAGGATGTATTGCAATTTTTTGATGCTAATATATTCATGCGTTTCCCGATAATTCTACGCACCTATTCCACACATCATAGATTGCCCCGTACATTTGCACTTACAACTTAGAATGTCAGAAAAATGTTTTCGACAATCGTCCCTACGTCTTCTGGCTTCAACGGCAGCGACCGGCGTGCCGATGTTAATATGTGTACTGCAGACTGGTGGGCGGTGTGCCACGTTTGACGCATCATGCTTTTAAATAGCGAGGAGAGTCGACGCGACGTTGCCAGATGAACGGTATTACGTTGATCCATTGAATTTCTCTGTTAGACATGTTCGTAACTAACTTTCATCTTAGAGGGTATATCTCAAACATGCTGTTTTCGTCCGTTCAACTACAGACAACCAATCACAGACAGGTGTCCTGTGCTTTTTTGGAAACTCGTCAACATGATCTAGGTTTATTGGCCTCTGGGTCACCAAACGGAAGTATAGCAACTACCCTTTATCCAAGACACAAGGTCTTATTTCGATAGGGTCTATCTTGTGCAGTTTACGGTATTGAGTGGGAAGTGTTTAGTCAACCTACTTGACGGCATTTTTTTTGTTTGTAAGTCCGCCACCTCTAATCCGATTGTCATAAACTGTAGTGTTTATGTCACTGACATGGAAAACGATGTTAACGTTCACTATAGAAAATACGAATGCACGAGGACTAAATTATTATCAACATTATTCTTCGATATAACGTGACCAGTGTATTATGCAAAAGGTATCACAAAATCCAAGCAAGGTTTGAATCAAATAGAGAGCACAGCTCTATTTCTTTGTACCTATGTGCGTTGTGATACGAAATACTTAGGTACAATTCTTGGTCGACTATTTACAATTGTTACAACTTGTACCTATGTGCGTTGTGATACGAAATACTTAGGTACAATTCTTGGGCGACCATTTACAATTGTTACAACTTGTACCTATGTGCGTTGTGATACGAAATACTTAGGTACAATTCTTGGGCGACTATTTACAATTGTTACAACGTGTACCATTTGTGACACAGGGCCCTGGAAACGTCTTATGCAACAATGGAATTGTTTCAAGAGATCTCTGGCATGTGGCGCCGTCTTCTTGCAACCACATGCGTTATCAACATCAGCATTCTTTAGTTTAGGCAGCAAGAAGCTTACAGACACTGGATTGAAGAAGGAACCCAAACTGCATTAAAAAAATTCTTGTCTATTATACAGGGCCGTCTTATGCTATGCGGGGGCCCTGGGCCCACAGGAGCTTGGGGCCCCCAAAAAAATCGAAGACAGGCGTACTTCTAATAACATAGTTATTGAATTAAAAATTGACTTACAACAATATTATGGGCTTTTTCCGTGATTTCATTTGGACAAAATCTTCAATGATGTCAAATTCCAGTTGCTGCAAAATATCACTCTCTATAGACATAAGGGACAAACTGGTGAGGCGTTCTTTTGACATGGACGTTCTTGATGCGTTTTTTATTCTATTCAACTTTGAAAAAACAGCTCTCCGCTGCAGTTAGTGACCATTAGGCACAGAAAAATTCTTGTTGCAATTTCCACATTTGGGAATGTTCCCTCCACCTCCAGTTTGTCCCTTCTCAAGAGAATATGCAATGCCAGAATACTTTCAGCCGATTTATAACGACTAGATGGCACTGTTATCGACTACTTTTATGAATAAAAGTTGTAGTAGTCTGTGTGACGGCTAGATGGCGAAACCTGTAGCTTCGGTAAAATTTTGATTATCATTCACAGAATTTGTGTGTCCTGGGCCCGGGCCCCGCGACCCCTTGGGTTAAGACAGCCTTGCTATTATAATCTACTGATACTTTATAATATGAACATTTCATGAAATCTGACTCAATACTGAAGTAGCGCCTTGATTATTGCCTCAAAATAAATTAAAGCAAAAGACAAAGAACCATGATTTCGTGTAATAATGCAAATAACGAGTGTATATCTCCACTTGGAACTTGAAACTATCGAGGTTTTGCTTAAACGGTATAGTCATATCGATACCTATGCAAAAAACTAACGGCTTAAATATTTGCATTGCGACAGTAGAGTAGCATTAAATTTGCTAAATGCCTACTTTACACTTTTTTTTCATTCACAACTTACTTATAGTGTATTTACACCCAAGATAGAATGGATGCGTGATTGCCAAAAGCAAGGACGGCGTACAGGGCCGCATTCAGGGCTATCTCCGAATGGTGGACTACCACTAACTTCTTGTAAAACAAAGATGACAGTTTTTAACAGAAACAGAAACTTAACAAATTACTCAAATACACTTAAAAACAACAACAGCAACAACCAAGCAAGGTGAATACGAAAACACGAGCACGCAGTGATACACGCGACGGACGGTGGCCTGAGTGCAACTCTGCCTGGCCTGCCCCTGCCCCGCGCATTATTCCGCCAGGAGACCGCTTGAAATTTAATGGCGAATTAACCAATAAGAGGCGTTGTCCCCACCTGTTACCGAGAGATCACGCGCTAACTGTTATTATTTACATCTCATCTTGAATTTGGATTCAGTTTACGTACGACATTGCCCTATGGGGTAACTCATGTTATGTTGATAGTATGTTCAGATTGCAGAAAATGGTGGTTAGTATCTTATTTAGCCATTCCAAGTATGAACACTGTATGTCTTTGTTAAGAAATATAAGAATAATGTCATCGCCGTCTATGTTCGTATTCTATACGTTACTACATGTTCATCAGATTCCCGAAAACTATAGTACGCATTCCGACAATTACCCAACTAGGAGCGCAGTGTTTCTACAGCACTGATGAGTTTTGAAACTACGTGCTTAACGTTTAGTTTACAACTCATCATGTGCCTCAGTTTTTTACACATTTATGTCTATCCTTGATATTTTTACATACATGTATCTTGACTATAAACAGGATATATTAAAAACTATACCCTCATGACTTTCTGATGATCTGCTATCTGCATTATTAATAAAGTACCTGTAGATTATCGAGTTACTCGAGTAATTTGGTCATTAGGCGAAAGCGAAATTTTTTTACGCCTCAGCGTTTCCGAGCAGTAGCAGCTTCCAAGAATGCTAATACATATAGATACTGGTTTCCTTGAAAACGCTAAACATAAAGTAAATACACTATGTTTAAATCTCATTTATGCCTCATTAAAGCAAATGTCCAAATTCGCACACTACTGTTGGTCAGAGGACCATAAATGCTTGGGCAGGCAGCGACAAGTTTAGCCGTTGTTATCTAGAGATTAACTATTGACTAGATTTTCATCTTGATATTGATGAAAAGTTGGAGCCTATTTTGAAGTAAAACTTTTATTAATAGCATTCGAAAGCAGCAGATAAAATTGACTGTAGGAGTTGTTAGATCTTATTTCTATGGCAACTTTTATGAAACTTGTCATGACTGACAGTTAAGCGCGGTTAGGTACTATTCGTCATTTATTTGTCTGGGCGGTCCGTAGGACCTTTGCCCATTAGTCACTGTCTGATGTACGTTAGTCGAATCCTGTCAGTCCTGGTTGACCAGAAACCAGACAAAGTCAAGGAAAAAGAGAAAGGGAAAGAGAAGAAAAAAGGAGAAGAACAAAGAAAAACAGATATGCTTAGTTTAAGAGGAAACACCTAGGCTTTTTGACTTGGTACACGGATTAATTTTGAGGTGAACTAAACAAATTTTTTGATTCGGTTTTGATAGAGGGTAATTTTGAGTTTACTAAAGATTCACGATAACTTTTGATTACAGTGCGAGCCGTGGCCTTGAATGTTTACGAACTTGCTCCACTGTGTAGTCCACTGAGTCACGCAACAGAGGGTTGCTGTGCGATTCTGCTTGACTATAACGTCGCTGCGCCTGAAGCTTGTCATAATCCCTCAAGTAAGGAATGTCAAGGTCTCTGAGTAGTGTCTCATTTCAGACATACCATGGAGCGTTGCAAATTGTCCGCAAAGTTCTGCTTTGCAGTACTTGAAGACTTTGCATGTGTGTCTTGGCAAGAAAACACCAAGCCGCACATGCATGAGTAATGGCTGGTCTAATAATCATCTTATATATTCGAACTTTGTTTATCAAACTCAATCTGGAAGATCTACATAACAAAGGATATAGTTGCCGAAACGCAATTTGGAATTTTGTTTTTATGGATGCTGTATGTTTCTGCCAGGTCATGCCTTTATCAAGGGTGACACCGAGATACTTGGCAGAATTTGTCCATGGTACACGATTTCCGTCTACAGAAATCTCTGCTGGGGGGCCGCGACGTTTTTTGGTACAATAAATAGCCTGCGTTTTCGAATGATTAATTTTTATCAGCCACCGTTCCGCCCACTCTAGAACTTCGTCCACCGCATTCTGCAACCCATCGTGAACCAGATCACCAGTACACGACTGGGCGACAAGTGCAGTGTCGTCAGCATAGAGGTAGACTTCACAGTTGCTGGGGGAAGGGACATCATGGATGAAAAGCGAATAAAGAATTGGTCCTAGGACCGAACCCTGAGGAACTCCGGCCCGTACTGGCCGTGATGTTGACAAAACATTGTTAATTTTGATCCGAAACTTCCTTCCTTCAAGAAAGGATTTCAGTAATTTTAGAAGCCAAAAAGGAAAACCCTTTTGGATTAGTTTATAGCGGAGGCCCGCGTGCCACACCTTGTCAAAGGCTTTTGAGACATCCAAAAGCAAGATGCCAGTACTCATGCTGAGGGTGAACCCTCTGGTTACATGCTCCACCAGCCTGACTGCCTGTAGCTCGGTGCTATGCTCGGACCGAAAACCGAATTGGACGTCAGGAATCACATGGTGATTTGACGAAAAATTCTCAAGGTGACGATAAATCACCTTTTCGGCGAGCTTAGAAGGAGCTGACAGCAGACTTATGGGACGGTAATCCTGAGGGAATATCGAACCCACCTTCTTTGGAATCATGATGACCTCAGCAGTCTTCCACCCAGCAGGGAAGTACTGGATTTTAAGCGTCGCATTGATTATTGTCACCAAGTATGTCAGGGCTTTCGGCGAGAACAGCTTCAACGCCTTGTTGGTGATTTGATCTTCCCCAGGTGCTTTACGCCCTTGAGGTCTTTAATATGACTTAGTAACTCCGCTGGTGTGCAATGTGGAAACTCGGAGGGTTCCGCTAATGTGCTATGTGGAGCCTCAGACGAATCTTCTGAAGAAGAGTCATCTGAAAAGGATTCAGTGCCTCCGCTAACGCCGTTGGCTCTAAAATATCTCCTGACGGATCGTACGATGTGCTGTTCCTCGTCGAGGTCATTATCGAGATCATAGTTGGGAGAGAACTGTTTTTCCATGGCATCAGCGAAAACCTCGACCTTATTCTCCGTTCTGAAGACTATGCCTTCAGGACCGTGGATGTGTGGGAGTTGTTCTCGCTTTCCGTTTCTGAGTGACTTTGCGACCCTCCAGAGAGGAATACTTGAATCAAGCATTCCCGCCAGAAAGTCGCTCCATTGCTCGTTGCGGAGTTCGTGCAGTGCGTTTCTCACTTCATGGACAAGATTTGTAGCCCTACGAATGTCATCAGGATGAGTTAAGCGCGGTTATGTTACCAGGAATTTAGGTTTTGCGGTAGCCCAAAAATACGTTTGCATGCAGTTATATCAAAGAAAAATACAAAATTTATCAAAAAAATAATGGATGGTTCAGCTTCTGTTTGAAACGGGAGTCGCCAAAGCACCATAGGCAAATTATGTGAAAGTATGTAGTTTCTATCCCGCATTGAAAACATTTGAATGTCCGTCCCATCCAATTTAATTCTACGATCACTGCTAAAAAGCTATGTACCTAGTATTTTCCGGAAAGCAGTATATATTTTGTGGTACGATTATTCTAAGTTACTATGTTCATCATTAAAGTGATTATATAAAAAAAAGAAAGGAGAGAATTTTTGAATGAATGAATTTTGATAAACTAAAATTCGTTACATGATTCCATCAGAATCAATATGTTGACAGTCACTTTCACAGAATTATTGCAGTTACGTACAGATCCTCATATCGTTACCATTACCATAACTGTTGTCACGGTTCAAATAGAGTAGAAAAATGTTTTTTTTATTTGTGGGGGTGTTCTCCTGTCAGTTCGGTTAGTTCTTGAAATTTACATACATCAACAGTCATCATGCATATGTTTCTAATAATCGACGTTCTTCAACATATTACAAAAAAATAATGTTTCTGATTTCGCTACGAATAAAGACTTCGCATGGGAAAATAGCTGTTAGGGAGTGAAACAGTAGGTTATATAGACCCCAGAAGTACAAAAAACGTTTTGGTCTTCGACCATTTTGACGAATAATAGATTTTTTAAATTTACTATTTTCAAAGTCGAGTCATTTATATTAACAGTTTGTAGAACTCATCAAAAGAAGCTGATAGATATTGATGAGTCCTACAGGCAGTTAAAAATGAATAACTCAACTTTGAAAATATAAGCAAATAGGGGTCATAAACTGGGTTCTGGACTTGCTTTGGAAAAACGGTTGCTAATGTGAGATACCGTAGGCCATTCATGCCAGAAGTGCAAAAAACTTTTTGGTCTTCGGCCATTTTTACGAATAATTGATTTTTCAAATTTGCTATGTATAAACATTGGGGGGCTAGAAACGAGGCGTTCCGGACTTGCTTTCGGAAAACGGCTGGTAGGGTGTGTTTGAGAAGATTATATTCATGTGAGAAGTGCACAAAACTTTTTGGTCTTCGGTGGTTTTGAGAAACTATACATGATTACATAACATCTAAGATATTGGGTTTCAAAGGGGGATCAATTTGGGGCGTCTGTGAACGGTGTAGTTTAGACTAGTGGTCGAGACAGTTGCCAAAAATAGTAAACGTCTCTGCGGATTGCAAAAAACAGTTTGAACTGAATAAGAACAAAATTATATATTGTAGCCGTCGACATTGTGAAAGGGTATGTACCTTTATATTGGACAATTTTGAGGTAATTATGATTTATTTCATTTCACCTCTTGTTTCATCGGGCACTAATAATAGTAATAATAGAATCAGACCATTATTGAGGAAAACAAATCTATGTAATATGTAACAATCAGTCTTTATCACATATTACTTAGGTAAGGAAAGCTAAAACAGTGTTTCGTTTGTCTCTTGAAACACATAATAAATAATTTTGTTTCTAGCACTTTGTGAAAAAACAGAAAAAAAAAACAAAAATAACAACTCATGGCCTGTTGCACCAATACCATTTAATGTTAGTTTAGACGGAAACCTAGCATAATTTGAAGATTTATATTGCACAAGTACTTAAACCCCATTTGAAATCTTGTTGAACTTGAACGATCAATTGTTGCAGTTTAGATCGTCTAACTTATTTTAACTCTCAGAATAGGTGGATTCGACTTTATCATCCAAAGACCACGATTCGGGTGGATCCTGGACAGAAAGTTCATCACTATGCTTAACGGGCCGCAACACTGATGGTAAATTAAAATACTTAATAGTATGTTTCGATTTTGGTCCAATACCTTTAATATTTGTGAGGCAAAAATAGCAATCAGTAGTATGGTCTCTCGGTTCTCTCCAAACCATTGGTACCTCATAGGGCATTATACGATTGTCGCCTCTTAACCAACCTGTTAACAACGTTACACAAGTCTTACAACATATATGAGGGGCCCATAGTTTATCTTGGTCTGCAACTTTAATTCCAAAATAAAGTTCGTATGCTTTCAACGCAAGGGGAGTCAAAATACGTTTTTGGGATTTAAAAGTTAGCTCTCCGCACACATAACAAAAACTGTTCGGACTATTTACACAATTTCTAGGCATTGTCTATAAAGCTAGTCTCGATCACAATAAATTAAAAACAACACACCGTTTTAACAAAAATTAACAGTACTCAGAACATCTCAGTACTCGTCAACACAGAAAACGTAACTGACTCGGCTGCTATTAGTCTACTAATAAACCCAATATGCTCTCTAAACATAGAGCTCGCATATGAGATATTACGTATTGTAATTCATAAAAGTAGATGTTACCGAATATCTGTGGGTGATAGAAAAATTCTGTTTTTAGATTTGATTTAAGGGTCTCAAAATACATAAGATATACCCCAAATGTCACAAATCCTGTGTGTTATCAGTGTATTTTAAAGGATAATTTGGGTACCCTTAAACTAATAAACAGTGGTTTTCTATAAAAATTATTCAAAAACAGAAACTATTTCTTAGAGATTAGGAATTATGGCATTTTTAGGAAATTTAGTTTGTACAGTCGTGAATTTTCTTTTTGAATTAAATAAAAAAGTCCCTAGATTTCTGTAGTCTTAAAAAACTCAAATTCATTGTTGGTGCAACAGGCCATTAGAACGTAATATAATGATCATAATGGACAGTCTGATATTATATGCCATGAATAACATTTTCAACATTTTTCTCAAGAAAATTTGACTTCTTTTGAATCTGAATAAATTTGCCTGAAGGCACCCGATACATAGTTAAAGTTTCTGCGGAAACTAAACCGAAGCTCTGATCTTGATCCGAAACTGGCCGAAACCTTCCAAAATCAGAATTGAGCAGAATTGTTAATAAATATTTATTTTAATTTCTTTGCCTTGTTTAATGTATTTAATAATCGAGCTATTCACCATTCATATCGCAACATAGATATTTCTGCCTTGCTCTAAATAGTACACACAGTACGAAAAGCTACCTGAATATCCTTTCCAAAGAAAAGAGTGTACGGCGATGTATTTTTTTGTCAATTTGGTAGGCAAATTATACAGAAGTATGCATTAAAACTATACAATTTTGGCGATAAACGATACAATTGCAGTTGTTACCGACACCTCCGCCTATGATGGGGTAATAAATATGGTTAGGATATTTAGAGGTGCATCCAAGTCGCATCTTTTTTGTTTATGTTATTTCAAGTGGCTAGAGAGAGGCTGGCTTAACGTGGAATACGTCGTAAATCAAGTCCGCGTCTATTCATTATTGGTAAAACAAAGGACAAAGGAAAGAGTATTCCAATACCGTTGTTTTAAATACCTGGATTCATTTAAACATAAATATTTTTTTAATATTCTAATCAAAAAAGGGATATACGCACTTTAAATTTGATATTTATGTATGTCCTTAAGTTAGACAAAAATATATAATAAAATAAAAATATAGGACTATGATAAATAAAATTTTAAATATCATTTTTATACCCCAGTGGTACTCAAATTAATCGTATAATAAACAATATTGATTTTTATAAGAAAATAATAAAATAAATCTTATTCAGCAAATATATGAAAGTTACACAATGAACACCTACATAATTAAAAATGAAACTTCCCTTTTTATATATCTATTTTATCTGATGGTATCACATACAAATTATAACAGGTATTTATTGTAAAATAGAATGGTAATACTTAACAACCACAAGTGCATACGTAATCTAATCTCGTTCCTTAAGCGACCTGTTTGTGCCATCCACAACCACCGCGAACGTGTTCTAACACGCTTACGATGCGTAAAGCGAAAAGAAATATTCATAAGGATAGCCAAACAGTATTCGAAAACAGGATTCCAATACAGGATTCGAATACCGGTATTTGAATACAAAGTCGGTATTAGAATATAGGGATTCAAAAATGGTATTCAGAATCCAGAATGTACTCTGAATATGATTCAAAATATCGAGTACCTATTTGAATACTACAAAAGTCTGTTCTGACCTATTCGAACTCTTTGGATAACAGCGATATCTGTTCATCCTACCAGAGCTTAGAAGAACGTTGGGGTAAATGCAAGCTCGCTCGCGAGTACTATGCCATGTGCTTTCTCTGAATTTCAGGTGTCTTTCAGACTACAGACGGCAGTGCACCGTCGCGACGCGAACAGCTGAACATCGCTGTTGACCACGTGCGAGCGGCATTTGTTACGTCGTCGTCGATTGTTTTTGGCGCGTCGCTGACCGCGATTTAGGGGTTGTTCAGTGAGGGAATGAAATTTTGACTGTTTTGCTGGCGGGCGTGCTTCTGTGAGTAGATTCATACAAATATTATTTCCACTTGTATTATTTTCATCTTAGTATAATTACATGTTTTGTTACTCTGTCTTGTCGATTATTTTTATTGCGACGCGTTCTGAAGTTGGGGCGGGACAATGAAAATTTGATCGATTGTGGTGAATGTGCTTCTGTGCATAGGACATCCCTGCAATTTTTGGTTTACTTCCCTACTGGCGAAGAAATATTGTAATACGGTCTCGTCGTTTGTTATTTAAGCGGTTCGCAGGACCTTGGCTCTTGTATAGCAGAAGGACGTTTCTTTCTTCAAAATCTTCCTGAGCGTAGCCAGGGGAAATTTTTTATTGAATAGAAGATAAGGACAGGCGAAGGAAAGGAAGTAACGGAGAAAGGGGAGAAAAAAGGGGGAAAAGAATCAATTAATAAGAGGGAACACTGTTTGATTTGTATTTAGAGTAATGCCAAAAGATTGATAATTTAGAGAGCTAGACGGTGTTTTTTTATGTTTAGGTACTTGAGCATAGTCCACTGCGACACTCAACAAAGGGTTATTATGGAGCTTGTGCTGTCGGAACGCTTCCAAGTATTGTAATGGCAAAAAACATCGAAATTGTAATATTGTGTTTTTTGTTTGTTACATGGCGAAACATGTTGAAACTGAGATATTATGGTTTTGGATGTTATGTGACATGTAGATCACGTTAAAACGAAAAAACTACCGCCCAAACTTCGTTTTCTGACGTTTCACCTGATCATTTTGTAAGTGTTAAACATTAGGGGTTGGTATATTGGTGGAGGGCATACACGCTCCCAACCTCGGCAATTCTACACACCTATTGGATGTATTACAGACATCATAGATTATACCGTACATTTGGGTTTACAGTTTAGAAACATACAGAAATGTGTTCGTCTTTGATTCTGCTGTCGGGGTTAACCGGCGGACGTACCGGTCTCTATAAGTGTCCTAGCATTACTGCAGCGTCGCGTTGTCAGATATGGGGGAGAGGCAACGTTGCCAGATGATGATACTACCGGATCTGGACCTGTTTGACTGTCTTGATCCGTTTGATTTCCCCCTATCCATGTGCTTAGCTAACCTATTTTCTTAGAGTCCTTCTGAGCAGGGGTGATCTAATCGGCCCTAAATATCGCTTTAACCGCAAGTATCCAACGCGGGCGGAGTAAGACAATTCATTCATTCTTAGAGTTCCTATCTTGTGCAGAACATAATTCTTTATGCACTGAAAACAGCGTTACATGGAAAGTGCAGAGTCAACCTACTCGACGCTATCTACTTGAATTGATTGATATTGGTCCAAAAACATATTTAAAATTTTAACATTTACACGTAATGCTTTATGATCTCGACTGGTATGAACTAAAACGTTCACATGTTGCGAGACATTTATCATTCATCAACGTGATAAGTGACCTACGACAACTGTTTATACAATAATTCCGTTATACATCCATAAAGTAAGCTGAGAAAGGAAGGGCAGCAAGAACCCGTATCGTTCTTTAAAATATATATATGTTTTCAATGTTACACACTACAAAAAGCAGAAGGCCGACATTCCTGCATCTGCTAAGTGCTTGCTAATTGGTGTTTTGCTGTTCTCTGCTGTTGAGCAAACAACTCAGATGCAAACTCTACACTAAGTGACGGAATACACTTTAACTCAACAGTAATTCCCCCTTAATTCAGCTAATGCAGGTTGTAGTACCGAGTTTCGAATTTTGCAAAGACTGCAAGTTATTTTCTATTTTTTGAGCTACTTGTGTCCAGAGCCTAACATTAATGTATCTATAGGAATTTATGTTGCTTCTTAATTAATTTGAAAAAATATGCTTCTTTATACAGACATATTTTTGAAGTATTACTGCCGATGCGTACGTTGGGGTTAGATTTCTGGGTAAATATGATATTTACACGTAGATTCAATGTAACTCCTCCACTTATCCCGTGGTTTATCTCCATGTTATAGGTTGTCTCAATGTTGAAGAAACATTTCGGCCATTAAACTTTCGGTACCTTGAAAAAAATCGCAATGTTAGTAAGGACTTCCTTCGACACCTGTTTCATTTATCGGTCAAGGAAACATGTGTAATGATCGTAATTTGATTTACTGTTTGCTCTCACCGTCAATACATATGTTTTAAAATGTTTTGACATGATCGAATACGCGACTTTTTTACTTCCCATGCCTGCCGGCGAGAAAGTATTGTAATCGCGAAAATTTTCGAAAGTTAGATATGTGTTTTTGATATTATATGACATGTATATCACGAAAACCACGTCACTCATGTCTGTATGTCTACCCGCTAAACTTATAACCGCTTATAACTAGAGAAGTACATCTCGGATTTCTATGAAATTTTTACACAATCTTTCTATTACGCTAAAGATTCAAAAGCTTTGAAAAAGAATTAAAATTGCTTAAACCTTATTTGAGAGGATCGGGATTATTTTTGAAAAATCCATCCTTGTTGAGTTTCCGTTTTTTTCTAAACTTTGACCTAATCTGGTTCCTAATCAAATTAAAAGAAAAACCTGTCATTAGTTGGTAAAAACCAGAAGCTTCCCTATCCACTTTACTTATAATCTTGGAGAATAATTATAATTACTGCAATATAATTATTGGTGTTATCACCACCATTAGTCTAAAAGGAACCGTGTTTATAGTAGTAATTAAATCCATCAAAATCTTTCATCGTCTGTCGCAACATTTCGAAAATAATTTCTAATTCTCAATGCCATACGGCTAAAAAAAATTTTGTTCTATGCTCTGGCTATCTAGGTTATTCTTCCTGTGTGTACGCGTATAAGTACGGAACGCTTGTGAAATATTTGATATCAGATTTAAGATCTACCTCATATTATATGCTATGACATGCTTTATGCTATATTTCATGGATATTAGGAACTGAGAATGTGATTATTTTATCCGTTATTGTCTATCAGAATGATTCGTAGGACCTGTGGAATTGTTTAAAGCTCATTAACCTTTCACAGCTTGGTAGGTCTGTCAAGTCTGGTTAGTCTTGAAAAAAAAAAGAGAAGAAGAGGGAAGATAAGGAAGGAAGAAAACAAAGAGAGGAAGTGTGTAGAGTTGCTTTGGCATGGTATTAAAATTGAACTAAGAAATTCCGTTCGAGGGTTACCGTTAAAAAAATTCAATTTGCTTGGGCCTAAAAATGCAGGACTTTTTTGTTCTTGTATGCTTAAGAATGTGCTACTGGGAAACCCTGCACAACAGAAACATAGATGCCTACGTGCTTGAACACTACACATGTTACAACTCAAGGATCATAAACCTCAGGAGGATTCAAAATAAACGATTTAGGCAAGGAGGTGCCTTTAGCCCTACACCATTTTTCATGGTCATGGGCATGCATTTAAGGCCGTAAAGAATACAACCAGAAAAGATCCTATAGGGTTTTACAAAATGAGAGCACTTGATATAGCAGAGTGTGTTTCATAGACGATTTGCTGTTATGTATCAGCAACCCAAAAGATTTACAGAACAATCTGGAGCGAAGAGTTGCTAAAGAGAAGCATGAAGATAAACATTACCAAAGCGACAATCATGAATTCTACAAAATGAAAAACACTTAAAATCATATCTAAAGGAAAACATATAGATCAAGTACATACTTTCAAATACCTCGGCATCCAAATACAGGAAGACGGAGCAATTGTTGAAGAAATAAGAGAAATATTACTGAAGGCATAGAACCTGTATCACAGCATAAAAGATTGTTTATATTAAAAAAAGAGATAAGTAGAAAAACCAAGATTACTGTATATTAAACCATTTTCATATTTGTTCTCAGTTTTGGAGATGAAGCATTAGGAAAGAGATTATAAGAAATGAATTACGACTTATGTAGATCCGTCTTAGAAAACCTGTTGCAGTGGCTTGGACATCTAATACTCATAGGAGAGTCTAGACCGGTAAAACGGATATGAAAGGCAAAAGTTATGAAGAAATAAATAGAGGGAGACCAAAGAAGACATGGCATCGATCGAATTGCCTCAATACTGAAGAACAGAGGACTTAGCTGGACAAAAGCTGTATGACAGACCAGGGGCAAAAAGACGTGACCGAAATTGGTGCACAATGTTTCAGAACAATGAAAATGCATAACGAACAATTTGTTTACTTCATGCCTCGGGGTACCCTAGGTCACAGATTATATAATATACAAGAATGTAACATCTGATCAAATCATTCAAATATCATCATATATGAGCAATAAGGCTTACCTGCTTACCTACTACCCACACATATTGGGACTCCAAAATCCGGAAAACCTGTCATTTGAATTATATTCTGTTATACGAGTAGTCTACAAAAAGATACATGTACAAAGTTGGATTGTTGCATACGTAATTTGGCTATAAACTATGAAATTTACCATTTACGGGTTTGGCCTAGGAATGGGCACTCTACCATTAATAAAGAGTAATTCAAATTACTAGTAAGTGATCAAAATAGTAAAAAAAAGGTTACGTGATTTTGGCACGTCATAAAGTCGTACCATATAAGAACAAAATGCCTGCTTGTCACCAAATGCGGTCCAAATTACATTTCGGCAGCTCTGCCCTATGTCGCGAGGAACCTCGAAATTGAGTTTGACCAACAAAGATCGCAATACATTGGACCAGTAATCACTTACACATGTGCGGCTTCCAAAGAGACCCTTCATAGAGACGTAGACATCCCTTACCTATCAAACAACAGAATCGTACAGCAACCCTTTGTTGCGTAAGTGGGTAGACAAGAGCACAAGATCGCGACTCGCATTGTGAACAACATTAAAACGTGCCATATCAGATCCAAACATTTTTTTCACAACAATCAATCCCTAAATTGACATTTGGATCATTTCAAAATTCGCGAATACTTCTTGACAATGCCAAGGCACCCGTTCAAGCGACGCACTTCCTCCTCTTTGCTCTTGTCCTTTCTTTCTCTTTTTTCTACCTGTTTTTGTCTGGTACCTGGACAATCCGACCTGAAAGATCTACTGATTTTCCAGATTCCCCAACAGCAAATGTCCTACGTTCTGAGATTGATTGATGAATAAACCGAACGCGGAAACTTGTATTTTTATCAGCTGTGTATCTTGCATCTTTCAACAAAATAATAATAATAATAATAAACCGTCTTTCATTTTCAAAGAAAATTCAGTATAATAAAAAAATATATATAATACCAGTGGCGAAGCCTAGCTGACAGCTACTCTACTCAAGCACTGGAGGGGAGCACCCAAATAAGCGAATTATTGAATTTGTTATTAAATAGTATGTAATTACATATGTCAAAATCAATGAGGTAGACAGAAAAATAGAGCAACACAGGCATTCGCAGTAAAACATACATGTACAGATTATGCTTTTAACTTTTAAAAATTATACAGGGCGTACAAAGAAAGGAACAACACATTCTAAGTTAAACAGATCTAGCCACTCTTTTGATATCAATATTGCTTTTATATATACATATACACACATATATCGGATGGCGCATCGAAAACGAAACAGACGTATTTACTGGCAGCTCAGTTTTTTTTTTGGAAAAACGCTCAGACCCGTCGATTTTGTTTTCGAGCGGGACACAACCCTAAAATCTTAAATGGAAAGGGGGGTCGAGTAATACATTATTTTAAAGGTCTTTCAATTCTCTTTATAATGATGTAAAATACATGAACTTCAGTTCAGCAGTTTTGAAGATTTATTGATTTAAAGCTTAAAGTAGACTTTAATAGGTACATGAGATTAGTTTGTACTACTTTCAGAAGAAACTTGACTAAAAGGATTTACTTAATAAGTATATGCTTTTCTTCACTACGCCCATGGTTTGTTGTTGAAAATAGCTATTGGAGCGTTTTTTTTGTGGCAAAAAAGTTATTTCTTGAAGAAAGATAAGGAAATATCTCGTACTTATTATAGGAATTAGTACATAGTTTGCGATTGATTTGACCAAACTTTGTTGCTAAAATAACTTGTAACGCTTTATTACATAAATTAACCATGGTATATTCCACAGCAGAAAGAGTTGAAATTATCGAAATATTTTTCGGAAATAATCAGTGCGCTAATAGAACAGCGGAAATATTTAATGAGCGACATGAGAACAGTAACGTGCATCGAAAATATGTTCTAGAACTTGTAGCTAAATTTCGGGAAACTGGGTCAGTCGCCAATAAAAAACGCAACATTGAAAATCCCATAAGGAACGAAGCAATAGAAGTGCGGGTTTTAGGGTTTTTAGTACCCGCAAATTGGAGACTGTGTGTGGTGTTAGTCGACGTACTATCCAACGGATTCTAAAGGCCAATAGTTTTCATCAGTATAAAATTCACCTGGTACAAGAACTTAATGAAGACGATTTTGATCGCCGATTACAATTTTTTGAAGATATGAGTGAACGAATTATAAACGATGAACATTTTCTATTCAACACTTGCTTTTCCGACGGATGTTCCTTTTTCTTAAATGGCGTAGTAAATCGTCATAACTGCCGATATTGGTCCGATTCTAATCCCAGAATTTATGATGAGGTTCATACACAGCAGACACAAAAATTAAATGTTTGGGCTGGTATTTTTGGCGATCATTTAGTTGGTCCTTTTTTCTTACCTGAAAATTTGGCCGGTGAAATGTATTCGGAATTACTGGAAGACGCCATAGATCCTGCATTAACAGCCATAATTGAAAATCAGAATGATCGGCGGTACATTGCGAATAGGTTGATGTTCGACGTGTTCGACAATATTTAGAGCAGACGTTTTCAGATCGATTGATTGGTAGAAGAGGTGCCATTGAATGGCCCCCTAGATCGCCAGATTTATCACCTTTGGATTTCTTTATGTGGGGTCATTTAAAAAGCAAAATCAATGCTACTCAGCCAACATCATTAGAAGACCTGCGACAAAGAATTGTGAATGAGTGTCTTCAAATTGCTCCTCAAATATTGCAAAATGTGCGGCAACGTTTTGAGCAAAATCTTTATTATTGCATGGAGAGTCATGGCGGCCATTTTCAACATTTACTTGCCTAACGGGTCAGCTCATTCTTCATTTTTAAATTACTTTGCTGCCAAATGTATTGATCTCCACTAATGATGATGTGTTAGTTTTATTTAAGCTTTAAATCAATAAATCTTCAAAACTACTGAACTAAAGTACATTAGTTTTATATCATTATAAAGTGAATTGAAAGATCGACGGGTCTGAGCGTTTTTAAAAAAAAACGAGCTGCCAGTAAATGCGTCTCTTTCGTTTTCGATGCGCCACCCACAATAATAAATAAATAAAAAGTCGAATATACAATATTGCATCATTGATCCTCCTGCATATCAAACAAATAACGTTTTAGTTTGAATTTGAACTTGTTCATATTAAGAAACTTGAATTCTTGTGGCAGCTGATTATACATCCTGAAATACTGTCAAGTAAATTGATTCAGTCGTTAGTACTCAAGATGTTTTGGAAAAATACAAAAACAAGTTTGGGAGAAATCTGATCTTGTTATTTTCCCACCACTACATAGATTTTTGAAAACTAAAAAGCGTTGCCTACCATGGTTCTATGTATGCTCAAAAGTGTTATCAAAATCGGTGTAACTGTTTTGTAACGGATTAGTAACTACTGAAGGCGTCAAAGTAGCGTTTATCATCTTACCACCTAACAATACCATGTTCATGTCACAGTCATGGGATGGCACGATTATTCTTATAAATATCTTGCGAAACATTCAAATAAAAGAAACAATGTAATAATTAAATGACGCTTTTTCAATGAAACGCGTAGGAATTTCTCGTCGGTGTGTCTATTTAGTATCGCATTAATCACATTATGCCGCGAGTATTAAGACGTCTCTTTAGTGGGCATCTGAGTCTCCATCCAAGGGCAAGGTTACGTCATTTAAATATTTAAATCATTAACAGAAACTAACAAGTGGCCAAAATGCTATGTATATTGATTTGAAGAAGTTTATTTCACTTGAGCGGCTAAGTTTGTTGTAAATAGTACGTCTAGCTGAATCATCACGAGAAATACTGGCACTTATCTTCAAAAAAAAATATATGTGGGAGCTTCCCAGTATGCTCCAATTAATAATAAGTATATTTATTTATTCAAACGCATTATGAAAAATAAAAATATGAAAGAAGTATCCATAGGAGGAATTGCCTGTACATGGACCATTAATGTTGCAATTATTGTGCATAGCATTAAAACGCAAATAATGATACAACTAATCAACGAGCCATTTGATGCTTACATTTACTATTAATTTGTGTGTGTCTGGCCTTGCTAAAGAAAATAACCATCCTTTTTTTTGAAATGACTGCCAAACCGTAGGTTCTTTATATTGTCAGGAAAATTTACGTATAGTTTTGGTCCTAGATCAACGCGTGCTTGCTGTGTTCCTCGTAGTTTATCTCTTGTATGGTGATTGTGTTTGATATTTTGATCCTTACTAGTAAATTTGTGATAGTGGAGGAAAGCATGTAAGAGCTAAAGGTGTCTCATGTCATGTACGTGTTTATCTTTGCATAAAACCTTAGTCAAAACAAGTCAAAAGGTTCATATGACCCATGGTCCAAAAGTCAATAGATGTTTGTCTAAATGGCTTTATATCGACCACGTCTTACTAATTTTTATAATTTAATCTAAAACGTTTTTAAATTGGGTAATTAACAACTAAATGGCATTAAGTTTTTCTAAGTTAAGCTAAAATTTGTAGTCAGTAAGTAAGTAGGTTTCATTAAATTGAATATTTAAAATACACATGACAACAGCGCGTTGGTCATCATCACCCTTATCGAACCGGCAATCGATCGCAAACGGTAAATCAGTGCTTAGTATGTTGTTTTCTTTTGTTCACGTACGTCGTCGTGTTGATTTGCAATGTTTTCGAATCAAGCGCTCGAGAAATGTTGTTAGTTCACGGTGAAGCTCGTCAGAATTCAAATCTTGCAGTTCAAATTTATCGTGACAGATTTCACCAACGGGTACACCCAGACAGAAGGACATTTGTGCAAGTGTACCAAAGATTTCGAGATACAGGAAGTGTTCTGCCCACTAATATTCGCACTCGTGAAAGACAGGTTACTGTAGAGCAGGAGGAACAAATTTTAAATATCGTGGAAATCAATGCAGATATCAGCATTCGGGAATTAGGCCGCCGCGTAGTACTATCGCATACCATAGTCCATAGAATCCTACGGTAAAACTTGCTTTATCCCTACCATGTACAACGAGTGCAGGCCTTGTTATCAGAAGACTATCCTCGCAGATTAACATTCTGTCAGTGGTTTTTGCACAAAAACATTGAAAATCCGGATTTTTTAAAAAACATTCTAGCGACAGACGAATGTACTTTTAAGCAAGACGGGATATTAAATTTTCATGATACTCACACTTGGGTCCAAGAAAATCATCATACCATTCGTGAAGGTCATTTCCAACGTTTTAAAATAAATATTTGGGCGGGTATTCTTGACGATCAAGTAATTGGCCTTTTCGAGTTACCCCCAAAGTGGTCAGGAGAAGGATACCTTAGCTTTCTAGCCAATAACCTACCAGAACTTTTAGAACCGACCTTAGACAACATGCCATTACAACGGAGACAGAGTATGTGGTTTCTTCATGAAAGGAAACTACCACACATTTTTAGAGTCGTCATTCAGTATTTGAATGAACATTATCCAAATCGCTGGATCGGTCGAAATGCTCCTGATCCTCGAAAATGGACAGCAAGGTCTCCTGACCTCAATCCGATGGATTTTTGGTATTGGGGAGAACTTGAAGGGATGGAGTATGGGGCTGGTCCAATAACAACTGAAGCACAACGTCGAGAAAAAAATTTTAATGCGGCTAAGAAGAAACTGGGTTCGTCGTAATGAAGCTTGTGTGGAAAGTGGAGGACGACATTTTGAACACCTTCTTTAAATACAAAATAAGTGCAGTGTGGGTTTCAAAAAGAAAAACAATGTATGTGTTCCCTATTTATAAGTGGATATTTTTAGTACGTTCTATAAACTTTCACACACCAGGTGAAGGGGTGAGACAGTTAGTGGTAAGTCCGTTTTTTTAAATGTTTGCATTTTACGAGCACATTATCAAATAATGAAATCATATCTAAGAGCCAAAAATAACAAACTCCATCTTTATTTACACTGCGTTCCGTCGTAATTTGCGTCTGGCATTGCGGCGTTGTCATATTTTATTTTACTTTAAAGTCGCTTTTCTCTAAACAAACCCAAAGCCATTTAAATAATGACTATCATAACGTTAAACCCTGTATATGTTGAGCATCTAGCTCTCCATGCCAATATATCGTACGTTAAGTAATGTGGTTCGATGAAGGTATGGTAGAAGGTATAGAATATCTTTGTGGTATTTAATTTTGTACAGGATAAATCTATTTTTTTTTAAATATATGAAACATAAACATCCCAACGGAAGTGTGGATCCAGGAATATGCCAAGTTATTTTGTATCTGATGCTTTATTAATTACAAATTTAACATAGGATGGTAAACATGCGTTTTAAAGTAAGTAATGTTCTGTAATTATGTTATTAAGCCACTGATAATTTCGACAAAATCATTTTTAATCATGTTTTTTGCGACTTAGTCTACCGCCCGCGCCCTACCGACCACCTAATAGCTTGGCAACTTTGCCTGACTCAGCACTCGCATGCTCGGTTATCGCTTAGCATTCAAAGCAGACACACATACGCTCGTTGAGATGTTCGGCACGCGTATTCCAAAAACATATCTCCATCATTCAAGTTTTAAGGACAAATTATTTTCAGTGTGTTGAGCTCATACTACGGATAATTTTGGAATAAATAGTAGCAATATAAGCCAACTTAAATGAAATTATACACAGTTGAATGTGACATACATGTGTTTATTTTATACAAATTAATAAACTTAAATAAACTAATAACTAATACATACTGAATCGTTCATCATTACGCCGTTGATACTCAACTTTATAACAGCTTTGATCCTGATGAATATATGCTTGGCCAACATCAAATCAATCAAGATCTGCAGTCCATTTTTGACATCTCTAGTGCTCACAATCTAAAACTGAATGTATGATGTATGAATAGCTCCTGATAGGTGACTAGAATTACAGGAGTTGAACATGTATAAATTGCTAGCACCAAACAATGAACGTATACTCTCCCCCACCTCTTACAACTCCAACATGCAAGACGGACGGAAATAGGTGAGATGGTTTTTCGTGATGTACATATCAGATAACATCCAAGAAACGTAATATCCATAATATCTCATTTTCGTAATTTGGACGCACTCTTTCCGATTCCCTCATCCACTGAGTTACATAGTTTTTTTGGATTCCCAAAGTACGTTTCTTGACCGCAATCGTCAATTGAAGCTATCACTCAAGTGGGTCATTAACTCCAAGCACAATCCGCCTTGTGCAATGAACTTTTTTGTAGCACAAACTTTCACTTGCTGTTAGGTTTGTGTACCTAGTATGAGATATTTACATAGTCAATTTTCTTTCCTTTTTATGAACTTAATACGGACCAAGCGTTTTCATTCGGTAGCTGCGTTGCGTAGATTAAATATTTGACATCTATATAATTTCCAAAGCGATCGGTGTATGATATGTGTTTAGAAATGTTACCTTGAACTACTGGTAAAAAATTATTCTCCGGAAAAGTTTTTAGATCATACTATTATATTAACAAGTAACAGTACCCGTGAATTGATTTCCACAGAGCATAATAATAGTACATTACATACCTTGGTAGAAAATGTAGAAAGGCTGACTTTGTCAACCTGTATCAAGAGCTAATTCAATTTGACTGGGATGTTTTATTCTGCTCTTCTGATGTTAATTATATTGTTGATGTATTTTATGGCAACATTTTCCAAAGTTTTGACAGGCACATACCTCTGAATAAGAATTACAGTCACCGATACCCGCCTTGGTTTCACTCAGCTATTATTAAGAACATTAAACTTAAAGCTAAATTTAGGAAAAAAATCAACAGGTCTGCTTTTGTTGATGATCTACAAGAATTCAAACGTTTGCGCCGCTTGATAAAAAACCAGATTAAATCGGCGTATGATCATTGAAAATATCCAGAATTCTTTAACAATTAACCCCAATGCTTTTTGGTCATACGTTCACTCCAAAAACAACACATAACGAATCCCAGGGATAATGAAATTTAAAAATAATTCTATAGATCAGCCTCAGGAAATAGTAAACGCATTCAGTGAGTTTTTCAGCAGCGTCTATGTCACTCACAAGCCCCATAATAATGCCTCACTAAATCATACTAAATTTATTTGTCCATTTTCATCCAATTGAGGAAAATGAAGTCAGGAAGGCCATTAAATCACTAAAGGATAAGATAACATCTGGTCTAGATGACATCCCGTCCTTTATAGTCAAAGATTGTGTGGAAGTGTTTGTTGGTGTTCTAACTAGGATTTTTAATATTTGTCTTATAATAAAAAGATTTCCAGATATTTGGAAGATCACTAAGGTCTGTCCAATGTTTAAGTGTGGGGATAAGGCAAATATTGAGAATTACAGGGCAATCTCTATATTATGCATGTTCTCGAAAGTCTTTGAAATAGTCGCATTTACACTGCCGTCCAGCGTCAGCTCAAATCTATTTATAATAACGCAGTACCTCTCGGAATCCATTGATAGTAATGAGCAAGTTGACGTTATTTATACCGACTTTTCGAAGGCTTTCGATAAAATTAACCACAAAACTTTATTAAATAAGTTAGGTGCACTTGGTTTCACAGATGATGCTAGGGAGTTGATGAAATCTTACTTATCCGATCGTAGACAATTTCTTAGCTATAATGGCTTCCAATCTGAGACCTACTTGGCACCTTCTGGAGTTCCTCAGGGGTCCGACCTGGGACCATTACTGTTTTTGATATTTATTAATGACCTCTGTGACTCAGTTGAATGTGAACGCCTATGCTTTGCTGACGACCTAAAAATTTATTCGGAGATAAATACTCCTGATGATTGTATCAAGCTACAACACCAATTAAATTTTGTGCTGTCTTGGTGTGTAGAAAACAAGTTGGAGCTTAATGTGAGGAAGTGTAAAATAGTCAGCTATACCAGGAAAATTAATGTTTGCGAATATCCGTACTCTATTGATGGGTCTGTGCTAGAAAGATGCTCTGATGTACGTGATTTAGGTATAATCTATGATCAAAAGTTAACTTTTAGTCAGCATATAAATAAAAAAGCATCAGAAGCATTCGCGGCTTATGGTTTCATAGTAAGGAATTGCAGGAATTTTCATAACATAAAGTCTATGAAGCTATTATATTATGCTTATGTTAGATCCAAACTCGAATATTGTAGTATTATTTGGAGCCCTTACTATGAATGCTATAGCACAGCTATTGAAAGAGTACAACGGAAGTTTATGAAGTTTGTTCTGTTTAGGATTGATGGGACATATCCAGATAGAGGTACAAGTAATGAGGAACTATGTAGTCGCTTAGAGATGTTGACTTTGAAAAAACATAGGTACTGTGCCACAATAATATTTGGCTACAAAATGATCAACAATTTAATTGATTGCCCCATGATCCTGGAACAGATCAAGTTTCGTACTCCAACGTTTGCATCTCGCAATCATAAAATATTCGGGCTTCCTAGAGCTAGGACAAACATTCTTCTCAAGTCACCGTTATATGTAATGTGCTCTAACTTAAACAGAATTGGATGTTACTGTCATATATTTACGACAAATGTTAATTACCTGCTACAGGCAGCTAAGGCTTATTAGGACCAATAGCTCATGTTACAAATTTATACCTGTGTTGCATTTGTTGTTTTCTTTTCGCTTTTTTTCGCTTTTTTTTGCTTTTTTTTGCTTTTGTATAATGTTTATAAATTGTCCTATAAATGGGAAACTGTTGGACAATAAAGCTATTATTATTATTATTATTATTATTATTATTATTATCATTATTATTATTATTATTATTATTATTATTATTATCATTATTATTATTATTATCATTATTATTATTATTATTATTATTATTATTATTATTATTATTACTGATCGATCACTTTTATATCCCGAGTCACATAGTAGGCCGAGAAAAAGGTAATTTTTTCCTACAATTTTGGCAACAGTAATTTTTCTTAGAAGAGTCTGGACATTTTTGAGACATAAATGGGCGCAGAGCAGAATGTAAAAGAATATGTGGATTTACTCTTCTTCCAATTTTAAAAAAAGCAACTAAAATGAAAACGACATACGCCTAATAGTAATAATATCTAGCTTCATTTGATATTAAGGTAATAGAATGGATCATACATCATTCTAATATTAATTACATCAAGTTTCCACATATGAAAATCGAACCCCTCCGTTGTTAAAGGCTTTACCCACGTCATGTGTGCAATTGGTCTAACTCCATAATCAGGTACTCCAAGTAGGTGCGCGGTGACCTATTATAGCAATACCTGACTAACTGCAAACAGCTGCAATCAGCCTCTCATATGGTTTTATAGAGTTCTGAGTAGGTTTGACAGACTAGTTGAAACTAAAAGAGTGAAATATCTGGATGTTTTGGACATTGGGCAATAAGAAGGATCCTTTTTTCAAACTTTCGTTAATGTTATTTATTATATTACTTGGCTTCGTCATGCCTACACTTACCGGCATTTACATATTTTCATTAATACATAAGTTAAAACATAGTGTTCTAACGGGTGATTTTTTAAGAGGGATAGGATTTTATCTTAAAAAAAAAACACAAAAAATTTGAAAAAACGATTAAATCTTTATTTGAGTCGATAGAACGGTCGATATAATTTAATGTTTAAAGATTATTTCATGTAAATGTTGGCCGCGGCTCCACTCTCTCCAACATATCGGCCGGTATCTCACGAATAAATGCTTCAATATTGGCTTCCAGTGCGTCAATCGTTGCTGGTTTATCCCTGTATACATTAGCCTTAACATGACCCCACAAGAAATAGTCCAACGGCGTTAAATCACACGATCTAGGCGGCCAATTGACGGGCCCCAAACGTGAGATAAACTGTTCACCGAACTCGCCTCTCAATAGGGCCATTGTTTCGTGTGCGGTGTGTCATGTGGCACCGTCTTGTTGAAACCACATGTCAGCCAAGTCCAGCTGTTCCATTTTGGGCAAAAAAAAGTTTGTTATCATCGCACGGTAGCGCTCGCCATTCACAGTTACGTTCCGGCCATTGTCGTCTTTGAAGAAGTACGGCCCGATGATGCCACCGGCCCATAATCCACAACAAACAGTGATTTCTGCGGGATGCATTGGTAGCTCTTGAAATGCTTCTGGTTGGTCTTCACTCCAGATGCCGCAATTTTGCTTGTTAACGTACCCATTCAAACAGAAATGAGCTTCGTCGCTGAACACAATTTTTCGATAAAAATGTGGACCTTCCTCCAACTTTGCCAGTGCCCATTCACCAAACTGGAAACGTTGTGGGAGGTCGTGTGGCTTCAATTCTTGCACCAGCTGTATCTTATAAGGTTTTACACCCAAATCCTGTCGCAAGATTTTCCACTTAGTGGAGTAACAGAGATCCAATTGCTGCGAACGGCGGCGAATCGACATTTCACGGTCATCACTAACACTGGCGGATACAGCCGCAATATTTTCTTCAGTCCTCACTCTACGTCTGCGTGTTGGTGGTTTAAAGTCCAATAATGTAAACTAGGTTCGAAATTTAGTCACAAGCTTCCGAATAGCTCCCTCAGTAGGCCGACCAAATTGCCCATAAATTGGAAGCAGTGCTCGATGCACTCTCTTAACCGAGCATGAATTTTGATAGTAAAATGCAATAATTTGCAAGCGTTGTTCGTTCGTAAGTCGATTCATGGTTAAATTATAGACCAAACTGAACAAGTTTGACAATGACACAAGACACGATTCACGCGTCATCTGTCAAAAACAGTGTTGTCAAAAAGATACTAGCAAAAAAATCACCCATTATTAGCAGCATCTCCAATATTTCACATCTCTATGTGTTTTAATATGGACCTAATTTGTATTTATGATGCGTCTGCATCCGGTATTCGCAAAATAAACAGTGCTGTTTAACGTTATATACGACAAGGCATAGCAAGCCATTATAAGAAAGGAATGCTTTTGCAGTATTAATATCCTTAAGCATCATACCATACCACAGGAATGTCGCACCTGTTCCTCCTTTGCGGTTAGCTTCTAGAAATCCTCGACCAACTTGAAAAAAATTGGCCTGTCTACGTATATGCCATCACTCACTCATCTTTGTATTTGGTCCTATAGTAGCTTTGTATTGTTCAGCTAAGCGGTATTTAGTAAATCACTAAGTAGCAAATCATGGATAAGATTATCAACTCCTCTATACAAAATGCCCAAAATAAAAGAAGATCCTATAAAAGATGTAGTATGGAGTTTCTTTTGAATGAAGCCTCTCGAATTTGGTTATTCTTAGATATCTTCCGAATGACGTTTTGTATTCAATGTAATCGTTACAACATAGTAACCGGTTGGGATCTAATGTATGCGTGACCATAGAAAACACCTAAATTTTTGGAAACCCTGATCCTTAGACTGAAAAAATTACAATAATGATTTTGTTTTAGTAGATTTTTATGTATCAGTCATTATTCTAATACCAATATACTTTGTGAACTGTGATACTGGAAAAATATGATAATTCGTAATCGGTGACACGAAAAACCTATATTTGTGTATTACCTTTAAGTGACTAGTATGCTATTTATTTCAGTTGTTTTTCATTTTTAAAGTTTTTTACTAACGCTTTTGTCTGTTACAGGTTTCACCACAAGTGACTCGGTAAATAATAAACCGCACAAGCACAAAAATCGAATAGTTAAAATATATTCATCGAAACAAAATATATAATCTTACCTCAAGTAGAACTTTTTTAATATTAGCTAATAATTATTAATACTTATATGACCCCAGAAATGGCTAGAAATTGCCCATCCTTATCCATCTAAAAAAAACTTAATAGAACATCAAGTCAAATGTATTCATCAAAAACAAAAAAATCTATACAAAAATGAGTTTTAGCTTATTACTTAAGGATAAGGCCAAAGTGGCGTAATAATAGGGCTGGTTAATTTCCCACCATTATAAACGCATTTGATCGAAAATTTTGGAAACCATCGATCCTACGTAAAAAAGTAATTGAAATAATTTTGTATTAAACTGGATTCTTCATCATTTGCTTCCATAAATTTAAAGTCATAGATACATGATGATGATATTTTCGCTTTTAATGGTTAAACTAACAATATAAGCGAATAAAAACTACTATCATCTTCTGTAGAGAATAAAACTTTCCACTAAAAGGTCCTTTTGTTTTTTCGACACCTTGATGGTTCTTCAAATATAAGAGGCGAAAGTTAAAAATTCGTAATTCGTAGAGCAGTTGCGCGGTATACTCGGCACGCTACGTAAGTTATCCACGTGTCAGCATGTGGGGGCAGCTCCATAAGTCATTGTCTATAATCAATAATACCATTCTAAAGAGAATGAACACTTCTTTACTGCCACGCGTAAGTAACGGATAATTTATGTCTTCATCATGAAAATGTAAGTCACTCACTTCTGTAAGTCTGCCCATTGGCCATTTTGTCACTGCGCAGCCTCAGTCACCATTGCACTGATTTTAATGGAAAGGGAGTGATGTCATAAGCATTATCTACTACATCTCCTCTTTCATTAAAATCGCTGAAATGGTTACTGAAATTACTTAGTAACAAAATCACCAACAGACAGACTGATGATAGTGAGTGGATTTGATCTTCATAGCAGTAATAGTGATAGTAGTAGTATTTTATTTGGTCAAGTACAAAAACCCAATGTTGAAATGGCATGTCAAAATAGAGAAAGAAATAGCATAATAATTACAACTTTAAGTTTGAATAAACTGAAGACAAATATGATGTAAATTCATAAAGTATGTATGTATGTATGTAATGAAAACATCACAATTTATCAATAAAGATTACATTTTCCATACCTACGCGTAGTAAGAAAAAATTGATTTACTTTGAAATAGTATTTTTGATCATAGATAATGATTATGCAGTTATCTCCACGTGAAATAATGTTGCATGTGGATAACATTAACAAAGTATAATACATAGCGTGTAGACTGTTTTGGTACCAATTTTCAACTTTCCCTCCTTATACTCCACGAACCATCAAGGCATCGAAAAAACATAAAATACCTCTCTTGTAGCAAAGTTTATTCTCTACAATAAATAGTACTGTTTTTTACTCTTAGATACTTAGTTTAGCCATTATTAGCGGAAGTATCATTACACGTATTTTTACCTTCTGCTTACTCGTAATCTGTTGACTATACGACCATTTTTAATCGAAGGGAAATTTTTACTATTACTTTTGTTACATCGGTGGTTTTCGGGATTTGTGATCGAACGCGTTTATCAAAATGGCGGCAAATGCCCAGCCCTATCAGAACCCCAATTTGAATTCATCATTTGGATGCAATAACCTAACGACATTACAAAAAAAAATTACAGTCACCAAAAATGTAGGATTTCCTTATACAAAATCTCTATACTTCTTCTCTACATCTTGCATGATGACTTACTTGCTTACTTACTATGCGAGCCTTAAGACAATATCACTAAGTTCGCTCGGTTATGTTGTTAGCGTTGCGATTATCGTAGACTTTTTTGATTTGACTAACCTTAGCTAAGCGGTTTTCAAGCAGTCTTTTTCGTGGAGCATTTTTTGAGAGTCTCGGGAAGTTCAAACTTTCTATCAGTTATCGAATCTATAGTCCATTTTGGAGTGTGGAATTCTTTACATGTTTTTAGTCCTTCCAGAGGTACCGAACGATTATTGATTCGCTGTTTGCTGATTGATTCAGTACCAATTTTCATAAATGAATCAGCAGTTCATAAAATCATATACCGATGCTTTAAATTTTATCAAAATCTTTCTGCGACGTTGAGTGGATAAACAAACAATAACACCATTCTGCAAGTACTAAAGCACCCTCACAAGGTCGAGCATTTTTACAAAAATCTTCAACTGCACGTATACAACGCAATATCCCTACTAATATTATAAATGTAAAAGTGTGTATGTATTCACGCCAAAACACTCGAACCGATTTTGATGCATTTTGACACAGATATAGAGTAGACCTTTGAGACGGACCTATTGTTGTGAAAATTAGGCTTCAAGGGGTTGAAATAAGGGCTAAAAGCTACTATGAGGAAACTATTATTTTTTAAATCTAGGTATACAAATATGGATTTCATATGTTTGGTTCCTTGATACAGAGAAATCGGTACCTACAAAAAAAATTTAAATTCCACCCCTAAGGGTGTAAAGTGAGCATTCACACTCTTTAAGTTTTTGTGGAGAATTTCGAATATTTAGAATTTGTTCAGCTTAAATTTAGGAGTAGGTCTTCAATTTCTTTAAAATAATTATTATTAACAAAATGTTGCAGAAATTATATCCTCAAGTTGGGGCAGGAGGGGGTTGAATATTTCTATGGGGAACCTGATCAGGTTTATTGAGATTTATCTGGAACACATGGCTGGATCAAGGGGTGTTACGGGCAGATATACAGGGTGTCCCAGAAGTCGACGTCAAGCCGAAACCGGGTGACAGGCAAAGTCATAACAGCTATCAGAAAAATATTTAAAAAAATTTTATGTATGTGTTTTGAAAATTATAGGTCTTTGAAAAAGATATAGAAATTTCACACCCTACGGCAGTCTGTCAACTCCTGTTACTACAAATATTAACTTTTTTTGGATTTTATTTTTACAATGTAATGATGAATAATGCATCTTTAAGCTGGTGTCTCAACCTTACTGCCAACTTTTCTCGTTCAGGAAAAATTGCCACTTATTTCCCAACCAAGTATTCCAAAGTAAAACTTTGCTCAACTTTAACTGGCCGTACTGGAAAAAAATGTACTACGAGAGTTTGGCAAGTAACCTTAAAAGTTGGCGCATTTAATAACGATTCCAAAATGGTATAACACTTAGAAGATTACTTGTTAACTTATGCACAATTTTTATTTGAAAAAAAACTGATGAAAATTTTTCAAAATTTGCTGATGATGATTTACCTTTACAGCAAATGCTCAAACTGTTTTCCTTCAGCCGCAATACACGCTCGACATCTTAAAAAAGATCGGGTTATTAAACGATTAACAAACTCATGTGCTTCCAATAGTCTTTGCCGTAGCTTGTAGCTGGCCACGGTATTGTACCAGACCGCCTTATCCATCTGCCTGGAAAGTTTTGATCGAGATACTCTCTCACTGAGAGTGCATAGTGCGGTGGGCAGCCATCATGCTGAAACCACATGTCCCTGTAAATACTCAGTGGCACGTCCACCAATAAATTTTGTACATGATTTTTCAAAAAATCCAAATAAACTTCATCAGTCAAAGTCTCTGGGAACTCAAACGGACCGATTATTTTACCATTTAAAATTCCTGTCCAATGGTTTATCTTGAAGCGATATTGAGATTTATCTTCTCTCATCAAATGTGGGTTTGCTACGTGCCACTCGTGTAAGTTATGCAGGTTCATGTACCCATCTTTCTTAAATGTGGTCTCATCTGACCATAAAATTTTTTCAAAGAACCGTGGATCTTCCCTGTGTCTTTCTAACATTGTGCGACAAAAAGCAACTCGGGGCTCATAATCCCGGGCCAGGAGAGGTTGAACACGCTGTATGTGGTGTGGATGAAGCACATCACTTACTTGCTATTGCACACTTTGATACCGATCAGTACTCCTTCGTTTACTGCGCATCTTTACATGTTCGTGCTTGTTGATTTCGTACTGTTACTAATTTTGGATTCGTGAACTGGACTGTTGATAGCTTGTGATTTGGATTTGGACTGTTTAATTGCTCTTCAAAACAACATTTGCTTTCCTTAGACTATCTTTCATTTATGGGGAATGCAGATGCAACGCTAGTGCTGCAGCGAGACTTTACTGTGAGAGGTACCCGAATGCAGCTCGTCATCCAGATCATCGAGTGTTCACAAATGTGCACCGCTTACTGTTCTCAGAGGGCCAACACCAAACCAATCACACGGTGAGGGAAGATCTTTCCTTCCTTACGAAGACGTGGTGCTAGGAGCTGTCGAAGAAGACCCGAGTACTTCAGTGCGTGCAATAGAACTAAAAACAGGTGTGCCCAAAAGTACAGCCCATAGAATCCTGCAAAAAAACGTGCTCCATCCATACCACGTACAGCGTGTTCAAGCTCTTCTACCCCGGGATTATGAGCCCCGAGTTGCTTTTTGTCGCACAATGTTAGAAAGACACAGGGAAGATCCACGGTTCTTTGAAAAAAATTTATGGTCAGATGAGACCACATTTAAGAAAGATGGGTACATGAACCTGCATAACTTACACGAGTGGCACGTAGCAAACCCACATTTGATCAGAGAAGATAAATCTCAATATCGCTTCAAGATAAACCATTGGACAGGAATTTTAAATGGTAAAATAATCGGTCCGTTTGAGTTCCCAGAGACTTTGACTGCTTAGGTTTATTTAGGTTTTTTGCAAAATCATTTAGAAAATTTATTGGAGGACGTGCCACTGAGTATTTACAGGGACATGTGGTTTCAGCATGATGGCTGCCCAGCGTACTATGCACTCTCAGTGAGAGAGTATCTCGATCAAAACTTTCCAGGCAGATGGATAGGGCGGTCTGGTACAATACCGTGACCAGCCCGGTCACCAGATTTGAATCCGTTAGATTTTTTTTACTGGGGAACTGTAAAAGAAGAAGTGTATTTCAAGCCGATTCAAAATGTAGCTGAGCTACGGTAAAGACTATTGGAAGCAGCTGAGTTTGTTAATAACCGTGGATTCGCTCGTTTAATAACCCGATCTTTTTTAAGAAGATGTCGAGCGTGTATAGCGGCTGAAGGAAAACAGTTTGAGCATTTGCTGTAAAGGTAAATCATCATCAGCAGCATTTTGACGCCCACTGTTGTACAAACAGTTATCCATAATGGTCCTTGTGCGTTTTCATAATCGCTGTTTAATTAGGAAGTTTTGAAAAAATTTCATCAGTTTTTTTCAAATAAAAATTGTGCATAAGTTAACGAGTAATCTTATAAGTGTTATACCATTTTGGAATCCTTATTAAATGCGCCAACTTTTAAGGTTACTTGCCAAACTCTCGTAGTACATTTTTTCCAGTACAGCCAGTTAAAGTTGAGCAAAGTTTTACTTTGGAATACTTGGTTGGGATATAAGTGGCAATTTTTCCTGAACGAAAAAAGTTGGCAGTAAGGTTGAGACACCAGTTTGAAGATGCATTATTCATCATTACATTGTAAAAATAAAATCCAAAAAAAGTTAATATTTGTAGTAACAGGAGTTGACAGACTGCCGTAGGGTGTGAAATTTCTATATTTTTTCAAAGACCTATAATTTTCAAAACACATACATAAATTTTTTTTAAATATTTTTCTGATAGCTGTTATGACTTTGTTTATCACCCGGTTTCAGCTTGATGTCGACTTCTGGGACACCCTGTATAAAAATTCTAAAAGATACCCGCTCATTAATGACGAAACCTCACATTTGGTAGAGAAGTAGTTCATATAGAAGGAATACCAGCTAAAAATGGATTTTGCAATAGGGCTAGAGTAAAGTGGTGTACGGCGGATATACAGGGTTACAGGAAAAGTCGTGCTAGATCCGTTAAGGGCGTGTAGTACCCATCATTTCTGACTTATTTCATTATGAAACACCCTACCCTAAACTTAACCCTTTTCGAGATATTCAACTTTTAATGTTTTTATTGAAAATTGCCGATTTTTAGGCTACTAAATGTATTTATTTTTATTTTGTGTGTGTTATTATTACTATTATTGCATTTTAACATGTGTAATAAGATGCTTTAGGACGTCAATCATTAAAATAGTCCATAAGTTAATTGAATAGGCCGTAGTAGATAAGTGAATGTTAAGAAATTGAAAAAAATATCAGAAAGTTTATTTTTCTCGAAGGGATATCAAAAAAAAATATTATGGCAATTGTTCGGCAGATGTGTTTTAAAATATCTATGTTTTATCAGCTATCTAACGAGGTATAACAATCTAGGATTTGTATTACATTTCGTAGAAAAAAAGTAGTTGGGACGCTCCAGTAGCAGTTCCCACGCCTATTCTCCTTCAAGTTTAGACGCACCGTGCGAGCGAGACATGACGATTTAATGTGGGTGCGAATGAAAGAAAACATATTATAATAACCGGTTAGGGCTGGAAATCCAACACGGGATGTTGTTTTGGTTGTCAGTCTGCTTTTGTGCTTCGTACATAGTAGATGTGATATCGTTTTGCTCTTTTCCTCGACTTGGCTACGATTCTGGACTATTTCTTCTGATTTGTGAATACTGTGCTTGTTCACTGGACTCTGATTTGTACTTGTGATACGGAAGTGTTGAAGATGACGTCCTACACACCTGAGGAATATGCTGATATGCTTATTTGTTACGGATACTGCGATTGTGTAACTGCGCAAGCTCGCAACGAATACAGAACTCGCTTCCCCGGTCGTCGAGTGCCGGATGTGGCCGTTTTTAACAGAGTTTATCTAAGACTTCGAGAAACTGGCTCTGTTTTGAGACGAAATACAGACCTGGGAAGACCACGAATTTATGACAACGAAGAACTGCAGGACAATGAGATAGTGCAACGCTTTCGAGCGGATCCGACCATTTCCACTAATCGTGTTGCCCGTGATCTGGGACTTTCGCAATGGAGAGTGTGGTTTACAGTGCATACTGCTGGCCTATACCCGTACCATTACACGCCGGTACACACTATTGAAGAAGGAGACCCCGCGAGAAGGTTGGACTTCAGCAGATTTATGCTAAATGCTGACGTAGAAGACCCAGATTTTCTAACAAATATCTTATGGACAGATGAATCCAAATTTGATAACGATGGCATAACTAACTATCACAACGCCCATTACTGGGCCCCAAAAGTACTAAGGAATCCCAATAAGAAAAGAGTGGCGAGGTCCCAACGAAGATTCAGCGTGAATGTGTGGATGGGCATTATCTCCTACCATTTGATTGGACCTTACTTTCTCCCGGACAATCTAAATGGGGAAAATTACGAAAACTCCTTGAGAGGAGACTTCAGAGATTTGCTGGATGATCTGCCACTCAACTTGAGAAGGGACATGTGGTTCCAACATGATGGCTGCCCTGCCCATTTCAGGAGAAGTGTCAGAGACTGGCTGGACACAAATTATCCAAACAAATGGATAGGACGAGGTGGGCCGTTGCCATGGCCAGCAAGAAGTCCGGACCTAACCCCCATGGATTTTCATGTGTGGGGGTGCATGAAAAGTCTTGTCTACAGCGAGCCAAATCCAGTTTCGTCTGTGGAAGAATTAAGAGAAAGGATTGTCGATGCAGCAAATCAACTAAGGACAACGTTGACCACTGCAGTTGTAAAGACTGGTCTCCGTAGAAGGATGCGACAATGTATTAGAAACAGAGGCAGCCATGTTGAACATGAACTGTAGAGTAAGAAAAAGTTGTGTGAAAACCTGATTTAATAAATGATATTTCATGCTTACCTATTGTTTTATTTTACTTTTTAGGGCTAAGTATCAATTTTCTTCTCCACTGTCGCCTATGAAACTAAGTTTTTTCAATGCATTTAAATAAAATCCTAGATTGTTATACCTCGTTAGATAGCTGATAAAACATAGATATTTTAAAACACATCTGCCGAACAATTGCCATAATATTTTTTTTAGATATCCCTTAGAGAAAAATAAACTTTCTGATATTTTTTTCAATTTCTTAACATTCACTTATCTACTACAGCCTATTCAATTAACTTATGGACTATTTTAATGATTGACGTCCTAAAGCATCTTATTACACATGTTAAAATGCAATAATAGTAATAATAACACACACAAAATAAAAATAAATACATTTAGTAGCCTAAAAATCGGCAATTTTCAATAAAAACATTAAAAGTTGAATATCTCGAAAAGGGTTAAGTTTAGGGTAGGGTGTTTCATAATGAAATAAGTCAGAAATGATGGGTACTACACGCCCTTAACGGATCTAGCACGAATTTTCCTGTAACCCTGTATGTAAAGGCGAAAAGATTCACATTAATTATGAAATTATTTGACCTACCGACATGCATTTTGACAGCGAGGTAGGTTAAGAACATGACATTTCAGCCAGAAACGGATTTTCTGACAGGGTCTGAATAATGGATTGAAGGACACTTGTAAGTTTGTTTGAAATTGCTTGGAGTGTTGTAATGTCAAAGAATTGGCATCGATGAGGGTCTGTTTATAGTAGTCTTAAACTAAGAATGGATTGTGCAACTGGAAGTTTGGCAGAGAGATAGCTTTTACAATGTAAAGTTTAGTTTGATTTAAAATGCTGGTATCAAAAAATTGTCAATTTCTAACCTTTCCGCCACGCGTGTTTACCCCCTCCTCCCCCAGCTTGTGGGTGGCTCCATTAATAAGATAACCGAATTTCTAAAGCAAGCTATTTGACTAAAAATTTACTAATGCAATGCAATCATATCATCATATAATAGTAACAATTTAATGCATACGAAGTCTCAGGTAACAGCTAGTAACTCCGTAGGAAGAGATTTTGAAAAGAAAGTCTCAATAATGCAAGGTAGAGCTGAATAGTACCTAAGGTCGTAGTTGCATAATGAAAACACAGGTCACCATCTGTGTTACTAAACTGGCCAATTAGTTGCTTGTCCACATCTTGCAATGCAGTACTATTAAAGATAATAAAGATTGCCCGCGTAAAACTCAATGCATTAGTTTGCGTAATGTTCCGAAAGGAGCTCTGAAATTACTCTGTATACAGTGCACTTTGAAAAATGTTGCAGCGGAGAAAGTTGTCCATGCTTCAGAAGCAAAAGTACTAGCAGTACCAGCGTTATTTAATGACCGTTATCAACAGACGATCTGAATTCGCTCAATAGCCGGTTATCTAACATCTCTCTGGATGGAATTTTGCTAGAACAATGAGGGGAATTATTATCTGTTATGGTTCGTCTCTTCAATTTGGTTCTGCTATCCGTCAATCATTTGCCGCAGCATGTCATCAGAATTGCAAGGAAGTTGTCAACTGCAGAATACAGCTATATTTTGCAATACACTGTGGCGAAGTATTATGATCAAAATTAAAAATGACTCTAGATTTCTATTTTTTGAGTGAAATCATATAGAGGGTGATTAAATCCAAAAACAAAAAAGTGTGTATAAACATAGGTCTTAAGAAGTCCCATTAACAAGATCATGCTCTCCCATTAGTTAGAAGCTTGAGAAGTAAAATATACCAAATAGGGTACCCTTTCCTTAAGCATCGAGTGACGTGTGCGTGTTTTTTTATTTCAAAACATCTGCGAGAATTATTTTGCTAGATCTGATCTCATAAAAAAAGAGACATTGACATTTTGAAAAAATAGTAACAATCTGAACGCAGTAGCTGAAAATAATGAAGAATCAAGAATTGTCCCATAAAATAGAAAGTTCAAGTTTGCGTTTACAATCCATTTCTATTTTATAATATTTTAGTATACTCAGTGTTAATCGCACTGTCAAGCCAAATCTAGAGACACCTCGCATGTTGTAAAGCTATTTACCTGTAAGCTGTAACCCGTGAAATTGGAATGTCAAGGTTGAAGTTTCTTACTAAAATCCGTCATTTTGATATAAAATTTTAGTATACCGAGTGTAACATCAAGCCTCTTAAGCGGTAGCCCGCATAGAGAACAACAAAATTAAAATTTTCGATAAAAGTCTACCATTTAAACTATCAATTTTAGTGTATACCCAATTTCACTCGTACTGTCCAGAGAAATCTAGAAGCAAAGTACTTGAATGGCTAGCTAAGATGCAAAGTACTAGTTTTCGGGGTGCATTCAAAGGCAAATGAAATCAAGCCAGGAAGAACGTGATTCTTTATTAAGTCAAGCTTTCGAAAATGTTTATTTAATTCATCGAAAAATATAGAGACACATCATGTCAACCTATTTGTCTTCAACTCAAAAGTTTAAATTTTCGATTAAAATCTGCCATTTTCATTTCATAATGCTTTATTTTACCGAGTGTTATTCGCGCTGTCAAGACAAATCAATCTAGGTACATATTCTATAATAATGATAATAATAATAATAATAATAATAATAATAATAATTTATTGGTGCTATTACACAGAAATGTGTTTGCACCAGTCAGCTAAAGTATACTGGGTGTTTCAGTTTATTGTTGCATAACTTTAAGATTCGATAGAACTTTTAAAATTAATGCATGAAGTCTATATAAACATGGGTCGAAAAATGCGTGGCTCCCGAAATACAGGGTGTTTAAATTTAGTTTCTAAAATAGTTTTTTTTAATTTTTAGAACAATATTTGTTGTATAACAGTGAAAATTGGTATACAAGGGTTTTTTGGTACGACAAAACGAACCATGGGCATAGTTTTACTGTAGACGCTAGAGGGCGCTCTCTACTGTACCTGTAGTGTATTAAAATGACCAAAAATTTTTTCTTAGTGCAATTCTTAGCTTTTTGAATAAAAATACTGATTCTTCGCACTTTTCAACATAAAAAAGCTCTCCAGTGAGTTTTCGTTATAGTTAGCCGTTTTTGAGATATTTCGATTTTTAAGGTTCGATGCATTTTTAACTATTTATGATAAAATAACGTTAAAAAGTCAGTATCTCGATAATTTTTAGAAGTAGGCTGTGTCTGCAAATATTTTTGAAATTGAAAGCAGAATAAGGTTAAACGTCAATTAGTTGACAGTTAGTTTTGTAGTCTGTTGAAACCTGAAACGTTTTTTTTGCAATTGTGAATGCACGAAATTTAGTTTCTTTTACCTGTTTTTTTTGTAAGTTTTATAAAAATGCCATTTTTATTCTCCAATCAAGAGTTAGCGGATATTCATTTTGTGTATGGCCAGAGCAGCCAGAGAATACGCACGAAGATTTCCAAACAGACGACATCCAACTCGCTCAGTATTTGTAAGAGTGCATCGCCAAGTAATTGAAAATTGTTTTGGAAATCTCCAAAGGGATCATAACATAAATGTTCGTCAGCGCAGATTTACCCGTATGATTCTGCGTGAGTTTGATAGAGATCCGACCACAAGTGTTATGAGAGTTTCTGGTGCCTTGGGAATTTCAGCAAGCCATGTTCACCGTGTTCTTAGAAATGACCATAGACGTCCTTACCATTTGCAACCTGTGCAAGGACTACAGCCAGGGGACGGAGAACGAAGAATCACACTTTGTCAGTGGATTCTTGATAGAACTGATAATAATAGGGAGTTTTTAAGTAACGTTTTATGGACCGATGAGTCATACTTCACTAGACGTGGAGTGGTAAATTTTCATAATCCACATATTTGGTCGCATGAAAATCCGCGTGCAGTTCGGGAAAGAAATTTTCAGCATGAATTTAGTGTGAACGTGGCGATTGGTATCTACCGTAATCGACTATTTGGACCCTACCTTTTGCCTGCAAGGTTAAATGCTGCAACCTTCTTGGAATTTTTAAAGGCTGAACATGCAAATATGTGGGATGATGTTATGTTAGATTTAAGAAGATTGGCCTGGTTCCAGCTTGATGGTTGTCCAGCTCACTATTCGAGAATAGTTAGAAACTGGCTGGACGAAAATTATCCAGAAAGATGGATCGGCCGTGGAGGACCAGTCGCCTGGCCTCCACGATCCCCTGATCTAAATCCATTAGATTTCTTTGTGTGGGGATTTCTAAAACAAAAAGTGTACCAGACTCCCGTAACCACAAGATATATGCTAATAGACAGAATCAGGAATGCATGTGATGAAATAAGGCCTTATTTGAATAATGCTATACCACGTTCGATCATTCGTAGATATGTATTGTGTATTGAACAATTGCGTTTACATTTCGAGCAACTACTTTAGATTTTGTATGTTTGTCCTAACTATCCAATAGCATTTTAGTTGTAAATAATTAATTTAAGTTGTTAAAAATAATATTGGAAAATTAAACAAATTAATATTCTGTTTTTTTGTGTTTATTTGGAGTTAGGAATTATTGCTGTGCTTAAAAATACAATCTAAACGATCAGCTTGTAATTCCAAAATCGAAAATGTAAAAAAAATATTATTTTCCCATAAATAATTAAAAATGCATCGAACCTTAAAAATCGAAATATCTCAAAAACGGCTAACTATAACGAAAACTCACAAGAGAGTTTTTTTATGTTGAAAAGTGCGAAGAATCAGTATTTTTATTCAAAAAGCAAAAAATTACACTAAGAAAAATTTTTCGGTCATTTTAATGCACTACAGGTACAGTAGAGAGCGCCCTCTAGCGGCTACAGTAAAACTATGCCCATGGTTCATTTTGTCGTACCAAAAAACCCTTGTATACCAATTTTCACTGTTATGCATCAAATAATATTATTTCGGAAGCCACGCATTTTTCGACCCATGTTTATATAGACTTTATGCATTAATTTTAAAAGTTCTATCGAATCTTAAAGTTATGCAACAATAAACTGAAACACCCTGTATAAAACATAAAAGAGTATGTCAGAATAACACACAATACGTAAATGGGACAAACATAAAACACAAAGTGGCAATAAAGAGTTAATAAGATTGAAGTTAAGATTTAGATCCATAATAAATAGAGTTGGTTGAAAAATTATAAAAAATCCATCCTGCGGTTTATGCTGTATCTCGCGAAATAGGAACTCAGGATTGATTTGGTTTATTTAATTGAAGCGCACACCATTTTTAATCGTCGGCACCTCCCACTTCCCCCTCCACGGAGACGAAAGAAAATCTTGCAATCTTGCTGGGAACATCAATGTGTCCATTCCAGAATTTTGCTATATGGGCGCCAATGATGAGGATACATCGTGTTATAATTACTACGCCACTGATGAGACTGAATAAACATTGTTTAAATAACATTATCATATTTCCAATATCAAACACGGCGTATTTTCAAAGCAGGACACGTTGAAGTTTTTTATACAAATTTTGCCTCAAATATTCAAACCAATTTTTCTTCAAGTGTAGTAGTCTTACAAAATTTCTGAAACACATTATTTGAAAATGCAATTGATGTTTCAAGAAAGTCAGTGCCGTAGAACATAATTTTCTACTACTTTCGAGGAAGTATTGCAATAGCGAAACATTTCGAAAATGATATGAACATGTACATCAAGATAAACTATGTCACTTCTTTTGACTGTCTGCCTGTCTGTCCGCTAGTCTTAGGTTCGTCTATAACTTGGAAATACCGCTCGGATTTGAATGGAATGTTGTCACAAGGTTACCACTATGCGAAAGACGAAAAAGCTATGTAGCTTTTGATAATCGGCCCAGTGGCGGAAAAAAAGGTCCAGATCGAAAAAAGTTAAAATTTTAGACGTTCCGGAAAAAACTTTGTGGGGGTTAAGACTTGGGGGTCAGGGCTTGCAGGAGTTGGGGTGATTGTACTTCAACTTTTTGACGATGGGACATTTATACGCCTCCAACCCCATATTTTGCTCATCATAGATGTCCCGTACATTTACAATTAAAACTTGGAAATATCTCCGACAGTCACGTGTCGATACCTGCGGCGTGGTCCGGCTGATGGTCGGCAGTCGCTTCCGTACTGCTGTGGCCTGTATGCTGTAAAAGTCAATATCGTCATCCACGCGGGATTAGTCACAGCGATAATGTGCGCCCACAGGAAGTCAACTTACTTGGCACTATTCTTTTAATTCTACAGGGGTACCAATCTCTACACCACTGGCACAGTTCTATGCACAAACATTTTTAAATGTATTGGATATAATGTAAGTACTACATCTTAATCCTTAATCCAATCCGTAGATACACGATTTTCATTTTTTTATGAACGTTATTTTTATCTATACTAAGTGACATATAAATCCGAACACCCAGTTTAAATGGTTTTATTTTAATAAAAGTTGGTGAATGTATTTACCTTACTGTAAATAACAAGTGAAAAAATTTTCAGCCTTATCAGTTGGACATTCCGGTTTTTATACTGCTTTTTTTTAATTCACTAACGCTCTAAAAATGAATATTTCAGCCGCAGTAAAGAATCAACGTTGGCGGATTTTGGTTCTTGACATCCTTTACGATCGATTACGATGCCTAGAGTATGGAGACCTGTACGATTTCGTCAACTTAGTGAGTTTGATAGGGGCCGTATAGTGGGACTTCGGGAAGCTGGACTAGCTCGTTTCCGGGGCGACTTCAATTCGCAAAATCTGAAACCGATGCCAGAACCATTAGAAAGTCCTAGGTGGCTATAGTTCTACTGAAATATACGTTAGAAGTTTATGATGACAAGCGCTCCGAATTTCTCAAGTTTCGGTCACTTACGAGACATAGATTATATCAAAATTTTCATAACTGTGACCACATAATCTCATATACCGTCTGGAGGTCAAGTTTATAAATTGAAATAGCAACCATTTTTGGCAGCAGATCCGTGTAGAGGTTGAGATTCTACCTCTCTACCATCATACCTGATGTAATCAGTATGACTTGCTATGAAAGTCTGAAAAGTACACGAAAATTCAAAACCTAACCTTTTTGAAAAAACCTTCAACAAAAGTTTCAGAACACCAAACAAGCAATTTTTCTTTACCTCAAGTATAACCTTAACAAAGGTCTTAGAGGCCATTTAGACGTCAACTTTCTAAAATCAAATCCTATTCAGCATTTTTCACACAAGCTACTTGTGTACAGATAGAGATTCAGCATCAGTGTGCATTTTTAAACATCAGGTGAAGAGGCATAAGCGGTCCAAATTGTATGACCCACTGTAACATCTGAAAAGTATGGGAACACCATGAGAACTTGATAACTATGTACGAGTATTGTTTTGTACCTAAATAATGACTTTTAAAATCATTTGGAGTTTATAATTTCAAAAAGCAAACAACATTTTTAGCAGCAGATTCTTGTGTGTTTGAGATTATATACTAAGTGACATATAAATCCGAACACCCAGTTTAAATGGTTTTATTTAGTAAAAGTTGGTGAATGTATTTATCTTACTGTAAATAACAAGTGAAAAAATGTTCAGCCGTATCAGTTGGACATTCCGGTTTTTATACTGTTTTTTTTTTAATTCACTAACGCTCTAAAAATGAATATTTCAGCCGCAGTAAAGAATCAACGTTGGCGGATTTTGGTTCTTGACATCCTTTACGATCGGTTACGATGCCTAGAGTACGGAGACCTGTACGATTTCGTCAACTTAGTGAGTTTGATAGGAGCCGTATAGTGGGACTTCGGGAGGCTGGACTTTGTTTTCGGGCAACTGCAGTTAGAGTGCAAAGAAGTGTAGACACTGTGGTTAGGTGTTGTCAGGCATGGCTTCGAGAAGGCCGTACGCAAAGAGCAAGGGGCACTGGACGCCGCCGTAGAACAACAGACCATGAGGATCGCCGCCTAAGATTATTGGCCTTAAGGGACCGTTTCTCCACTACCAGGTCCATTGCAAATGAATGGTTTGCAGAACACGGAAGACCTATTGGCAGGCGAAGTGTTTACCGACGAATGAGAAGTTTTGGCTTGTTTTCATACCGGCCGAACTGGGTCCTCCCTTTAACTCGAGAACACCGACGTAATCGCCTTGAGTGGTGCAGACAACGGTCACTGTGGGATCAGGAATGGAACAGTATTGTCTTTAGTGACGAGTTTCGATTTTGTTTAGGCATGCACGATGGTCGTGCCAGGGTTAGAAGGCGACGTGGTGAAAGGAGGAATCCACAGTTTTTTGTTGAAAGACATGTTCGTCACACTGTTGGAGTTATGGTTTGGGGTGCTATAGCTTATGGTTCCAGGTCACTTTTAATCTTCATCAGAGGTAACATGAACGCGCAGCGTTATATCCACGAAGTTCTAAAACCCCATCTTTTACCCTATCTTGACACCCTGGCAGATCCAACTTTCCAACAAGATAATGCCCGACCACATATTGCAAGAGTCACAATAGACTTCTTTCAACATAATAATGTCACATTGTTACCATGGCCACCAAGATCTCCCGACTTATCCCCAATTGAGCACGTGTGGGATATGATGGGTAGGAGATTGCTCAATTTGCAACGTCCTCCTCAGACTCTAGAAGCACTTCGAGAGGAGTTGGTGGTTGCCTGGAATGAGATACCACAGGAGGACATTGACCACCTGATCAGAAGCATGCCTAGGCGCGTTGGAGAATGCGTAGCACATCAGGATGCATCCACACATTATTAAAGGTCAAAGGGCTTTAAAGCAGTGCAATCATTTTGAAATTTTTATCATTTACTTATTATGCTTCATTAAGTACTTATACAAAATTTTATTAAAATAAAACCATTTAAACTGGGTGTTCGGATTTATATGTCACTTAGTATACTTTATGTCCTAGAAATACTGTCATGTTTTTCTAAATCACCCAATATTGAAACGCTAAATCTGAGCTTTGCTTTTTTTTATACCGAAGCAGCCGCACAGGCAGAAGCCTAAATGTCGGGACACCGCGGCCGCTATGATTTTGTTAATCCGATTTTGGAAATGCCTAAGCTTAGTAGAACTGGGAAAAGCTTCCTCTTGTAGATTGTTCCACAATCTTGACACCCTCGGGACTAAGGAGCGATCGTATCGGCCAGTTTTGGATGTACGAAGTTCGACACGATTAGGATGGGAGGCCAAGGTAAGGCGGGTCTGTCTGGCAGGCACATCGCGCGGCGGCATCATGGAAGAGAGCTCTGACGAGCAAAGCCCGTTGGTGTAGCGGTAGAAGAGAGCTAGATCGCCGACGGCTCACCGGTGCTAAAGGGTCCCGTGAATGTCTGTTGTTAGAGAAAAGTCATCGATCAGTCGGAAATTCCCCTTCTGGACAGCATCGAGCGAAAATAATGTAGTTGGGGTGGCAGCACCCCAAACGTGTGAGCAATACTCGAGGCTAGGCCATTTATAGAGTGAGAAGGTCATGCGGAGAAAAGCACTTCTTAACCCTAAATAAATAGCCTAGCCTTTTCCCAGCAGCTGCCGCTATTGACGAGATGTGTTGGTGCTAGATCAGGTCCTCGGTGATCTGGACTCCGACCAGCCGAAATGAATGACTGGTTGGCAGAACTCGGCCATCCATCGAAACCGGACGTGTTTTGGAAGCATTAAACTGTACATGATTGTTGCGACCCCAAGCAGTGATAACCTCCAGGTCTCTCGTTAGAGAGGAAATCGTCGCTAGACTTCTTTTTTCCACCTCAGCGGCAGAGATCGGCTTGTCACTTTGAATTCCTGTATGTAGAGTGCTGTCATCAGCAAAAAAATTTAATATTTTTGTTGTAAAAAAGAAACATCCTGTATATCTTGTCATGTATTATGCATGCGTGCAAATTGATTCTTACGCAGGTCAAGCATAATCCTGATTTACGTATAAAAACATTAGAATTTAACGTTTCCCACGATTGTCTCGCACATTTATATAATCGTCACATGCGATTCAGTAAGACAAGATGCAATTAGACGTTGCGGTTGAGAATAGCGCCTAGATTTTTTCACTGAAAGTAGATCACGGTTTTCATGGGCTCCAAAAGGTAACAACATTTACCACTCGTCGATCAAGTTGCTTTAAGAGCATGTTAGGAATGTGGTTGTATTTCATTCATACCGATTACGGGTCATAGTGTTTCGACATTTTTCTGTGTATGCCTCTAGAGTAGTAAACTGTCGAAAAGAAGAGTCTACGGCATACGTCATTCACATGATATGCTCAATTTTAAGCCCAAATTCAACCTACGATGGTCTGGTCTGGAATTTTTTGATGGTCGTCACGCATACCGAAAATATAAATTTTGTACTTTTAACTCGTATAGTGTATGAGAGAAAAATTGGAACACCCTTGTGCATTTATGTCATTTGAACAAAAGCTCGTTTCCGGGGCGACTTCAATTCGCAAAATCTGAAACCGATGCCAGAACCATTAGAAAGTCCTAGGTGGCTATAGTTCTACTGAAATATACGTTAGAAGTTTATGATGACAAGCGCTCCGAATTTCTCAAGTTTCGGTCACTTACGAGACATAGATTATATCAAAATTTTCATAACTGTGACCACATAATCTCATATACCGTCTGGAGGTCAAGTTTATAAATTGAAATAGCAACCATTTTTGGCAGCAGATCCGTGTAGAGGTTGAGATTCTACCTCTCTACCATCATACCTGATGTAATCAGTATGACTTGCTATGAAAGTCTGAAAAGTACACGAAAATTCAAAACCTAACCTTTTTGAAAAAACCTTCAACAAAAGTTTCAGAACACCAAACAAGCAATTTTTCTTTACCTCAAGTATAACCTTAACAAAGGTCTTAGAGGCCATTTAGACGTCAACTTTCTAAAATCAAATCCTATTCAGCATTTTTCACACAAGCTACTTGTGTACAGATAGAGATTCAGCATCAGTGTGCATTTTTAAACATCAGGTGAAGAGGCATAAGCGGTCCAAATTGTATGACCCACTGTAACATCTGAAAAGTATGGGAACACCATGAGAACTTGATAACTATGTACGAGTATTGTTTTGTACCTAAATAATGACTTTTAAAATCATTTGGAGTTTATAATTTCAAAAAGCAAACAACATTTTTAGCAGCAGATTCTTGTGTGTTTGAGATTATATACTAAGTGACATATAAATCCGAACACCCAGTTTAAATGGTTTTATTTAGTAAAAGTTGGTGAATGTATTTATCTTACTGTAAATAACAAGTGAAAAAATGTTCAGCCGTATCAGTTGGACATTCCGGTTTTTATACTGTTTTTTTTTTAATTCACTAACGCTCTAAAAATGAATATTTCAGCCGCAGTAAAGAATCAACGTTGGCGGATTTTGGTTCTTGACATCCTTTACGATCGGTTACGATGCCTAGAGTACGGAGACCTGTACGATTTCGTCAACTTAGTGAGTTTGATAGGAGCCGTATAGTGGGACTTCGGGAGGCTGGACTTTGTTTTCGGGCAACTGCAGTTAGAGTGCAAAGAAGTGTAGACACTGTGGTTAGGTGTTGTCAGGCATGGCTTCGAGAAGGCCGTACGCAAAGAGCAAGGGGCACTGGACGCCGCCGTAGAACAACAGACCGTGAAGATCGCCGTCTAAGATTATTGGCCTTAAGGGACCGTTTCTCCACTACCAGGTCCATTGCAAATGAATGGTTTGCAGAACACGGAAGACCTATTGGCATGCGAAGTGTTTACCGACAAATGAGAAGTTTTGGCTTGTTTTCATACCGGCCACACTGGGTCCTCCCGTTAACTCGAGAACACCGACGTAATCGCCTTGAGTGGTGCAGACAACGGTCACTTTGGGATCAGGAATAGAACAGTATTGTCTTTAGTGACGAGTCTCGATTTTGTTTAGGCATGCACGATGGTCGTGCCAGGGTTAGAAGGCGACGTGGTGAAAGGAGGAATCCACAGTTTTTTGTTGAAAGACATGTTCATCACACTGTTGGAGTTATGGTTTGGAGTGCTATAGCTTATGGTTCCAGATCACCTTTAATCTTCATCAGAGGTAACATGAACGCGCAGCGTTAGATCCACGCAGTTCTAGAACCCCATCTTTTACCCTATCTTGAAACCCTGGCAGATCCAACTTTCCAACAAGATAATGCCCGACCACATGTTGCAAGAGTCACAATAGACTTCTTTCAACATAATGATGTCACATTGTTACCATGGCCAGCAAGATCTCCCGACTTATCCCCAATTGAGCACGTGTGGGATATGATGGGTAGGAGATTGCTCAATTTGCAACGTCCTCCTCAGACTCTAGAAGCACTTCGAGAGGAGTTGGTGGTTGCCTGGAATGAGATACCACAGGAGGACATTGACCACCTGATCAGAAGCATGCCTAGGCCCGTTGGAGAATGCGTAGCACATCAGGGTGCATCCACACATTATTAAAGGGCAAAGGGCTTTAAAGCAGTGCAATCATTTTGAAATTTTTATCATTTACTTATTATGCTTCATTAAGTACTTATACAAAATTTTATTAAAATAAAACCATTTAAACTGGGTGTTCGGATTTATATGTCACTTAGTATACTATATTAGTTTGCATTTTTCATAGCAGCATATAAAAAATTGTAGCTGATATTTGAATGTATAATCTTGGCCCCCAGATGATCCCTGGGCATCATCTAAAATCTAAATCATATTCAAGGTTAAATATAAATTGTTTGTTTGATATCTTGAAATGCTTGATAGAAACTTTCCTTACAAAACGCATGGTTTCCATGTTTCCTGGGCGATCCTGTACTTTTCAGATATTATAGGTCATGCTGATTTGACCATGTATGACCAGTTGACGGCATCTATGAAAATGCGTGCAGAAGAAGAATTTCAAGCTCTATACAAATTTACTGTAAGAAATAGTGATTGCTATTTGAATTTACAAACTTGACCTCCAAATGACCTCTAAGGCAATTATCTAGTTCATTTTTGCGATAATTGGCAGATTGTTTTTTACATCGCAAAACTGTTGTAGTAATCTTTTTAAAAAAAAAGGTGGTTGCCGAGTATTCGCGGATATTTAATAAACAGGTATGACATATTATTAAAAAAAACCTTTACATATCGATGATCTGGGTGAAACCTTATTTACTGGCTAAGCAAGGTACATAGATTCCGAATTTAATGTCAATTCGCAGCTGGTATCGACAGAGATCGAGATGGCCTTCCCGATTTTACTGACCTCAGACATTTCCATCAATAAATTTTAACAACGAATAGTTTTTGATATAGTGACCTGTGAATTTGTTGTTTTCACGGTTTACTGATACTTCTCCGATTTTCGAAATCTTTTGTCCCGAAACACGATTTCAACGTTGTCAGTAGTTTTCTATTGACACTGTATGTGTGTAGTTCTTTCAACACTCTTGTAGAGCGTCCTGAAGAAGGAAATAAATATCTTCCAAAGCTCGGCATGAACAAAAAACAAACTTTCGCTCTGACCTTCTGGTATTGGATTTAGTTCCGGGTGCAACCTCAAGAGTTGTACCTTCACTAGTCAAGCAATACTACTCTCCTCCTCTTACCCAGTTTATGATACTGCGATATTCCAGTATGTCAAATCCAAATTCAAGTTATTTATTTTCCTTTAGACACCGGAATCGTCAAAGAAAAAACATACATAAAATGTAATACAGGATATAAATAAAATACAAGCACATATACATCAAATGAATAAATAGATAAACAGAAAACAAGCAGCTATTTACAAACAAATTCAGATACTGAATAAAGACATTTTTTATTCAATGAAAACTGCTTCAACTCTGCTTTAAAAGAGTTTAAATGATCACAGCACTTGATACTTACAGGTAACGAGTTAAGAACTTGTGGGCCTAATACATTATGCGTCTACTACTAATATCAAATTTAGAAAATGAATCTCGTTTTTTTGCCGAGTATTAATGGTATGCATATCACTGTTAAGCAGGAAAACGCAGTCTACCTAAAAATGTATAAATACGCGGTTTAAAAATAAAATGTGATGGTAATATTAAAATTTCCCAAAAATGTACTTATACTATAGCTAGTACGAAGGGTCACCTTTGCACCGTGTTATTTTTATCTGGCTCAATAATATTTCAGCCGCGGTGTTACCTGGGCGTAATGTAATGTAAGTAATTGAGGTCGCTTAAAAACAGTCCTCAGTTTTTAGATAAAAGGGACTGACCGTTTAGCTTCGTTGATAGACACAATGGCTTTCGAAATTAATCTGTCCATCAATATGAAATGTTGCATTGTGGCTAATCTGCGTAGGGTTGTCTTTTAGTTTTAGTTACAAAGACGGTATGTTTTTTTATCTGTTACGCAATTGCAGGATTGATATTTGATCTGTATTTAAACGAAGTCGATTCACCGAAAACCAATAATGAATGTTGTCTAACAGATTAGTAGGTACACATCTTTAGCAACCTTGCTTCAGAGAAACTAGATGATACTATTATCATCAGCATACAAAGTAAATTTAGCACCTGGAATATCATTAACATATAATGTAAATAAGGAAGGTCTCACAACACAGCCTTGCGGCACACCCATCTCCATCTCGAGCATAGCGGATTCAGCATATGCCACACACCCTTAATGTCTATAAGTGAGAGACACTGAGACTTGCCAGATATAAACCACTCTCCGCAACAATAGGCATCCCCACGAATCCCATATCTAGATATTTTCTCACTCGAATGACCTGCTTAGATCACAAAATATACCAACAGGGCACTCTCCTGCCTCAATTCATTGCATGATCATGTTGTAAAGGCTGTGGATTGCAGTACCAGTTATTTCCCTTCGAAAAGGTCATGCTGACTTTCTGAAAAAAATATTTTTACTGCTTAAGTTTGAATCTGTCTTAATAACAGTATTGCACTAAGCACTAAGGTACTGGTCTCAGGCTTGTATCGCTGGTAGGTCTAGCTGTGTTATATTGCGGGGTCCCCAACAAACGGTTGCATAAATAGTTCATTATTCCAATTTTGGAAGTATAATGTCACTACTTCCAAAGTAAACCAAATGCATTTTATGAAAATCTCACTCCACCGTTATGCGACACGGTTAGCCTCATCGGTGAACTTTAAAGGAAGCATTACGACAAAGAAAACGTATGCATGCTTAAATTTATTCGATTTGGTAACGCAGCACTGACCGTGATGTGCATGCTGGATGTATTTATTATTTACAAAAGAGTGCCCACATCCTGCCCAAGCAGGCAGGCGCTTCATTATCTAAGACGCCATATCTGATGAACAATAAACCACGGCGGCTATTTGATGTACGCGTGGAATCGTAATGTTGGTGTACAGTCAGGTTCGAAAATAGTAGCGCGAAGTTTTCAACCTGACAGGAAAAGATTACGTTATTCCCACGCGAGGATGTCATCAGTTCGTAAAGAATAATGCTAGCCCTTCTAAGAAAAACGCACTTGATCGTTGCGATGACCAATTGTCATGTTGTTGAATGACGCTATTAGTCTTGACCATGCACAGTGCACACAGCCCATAGCAGTGCAGATACGATTGCCGATTGCGACGTATGACGCTTGTCCACCGGAGGACTACGTCGCTCGTATCGACACACGATTGTTGGAGATATTTCTAAGTTTCAAGGGTAAATGCCCGGGAACATCTATGATGAGTGAACGTAAAAAAATTAAGAAACACCCACCCCCACTCCCTTCAACCCTCAACCCCAATTGTTAAGTTCTAGGAAAATGTTTCCGAAAATGATCAGGATCCTCTCAAACGTCAAGAAACGAACAACAATTCTCTACAGATCCAAAGTTTTTTCGTCCTTGGCATAATACTAACATTGCGTAATAATTTCATCAAAACCCGAGAGGTACTTATCAAGTTGTAGGGCGGTTATAGGATTAGCGGACATATCTCATATCTCATTTTTCAAAGTTTTCGAGATTACAATACTTCCCCACCAGTAATCAAGCGAAGGAAAATTGGTGGTGGAAAACCAGCCTGAACTCGTAAATCGGTTCGGTAATGAAAGCTTTCTTCAATTTTCTCTGATGTAAAGACGTTAGCAAACTATTTCTACTTATGATTAAATGGGTAATAGTGGATGAGCCAAAACCGTAAGTAGATATTTGCATATCAAGAGCACAAAATATCAATTTTAAACATTTTCCGCTCTCTTTTATCAGAATTTTTGTCACGTGACTTAGGATTTGAAAATGCTTTGCCTGGAACGAAAACAGCCTGATTCTATTTTAAAAATTAAATAAGATTAAGTTTCGCAACGTTCATGTTGTGTGAAGATGCGTAAAGGATACCTTGACGAGTTTTTACCCGACTGCCTTAGAATGAGGGTTATGTTTTTCGTTTATATAATAATAATAACAATAACGTTTATTTCCAACAGGCAGATACACCCAATTACAGGAAATATCAATAAATATCAATTAAGCACAGTAAACAGATACGAGTACATAGATAAGAAGGCATACTAACTATAAGTTATAGCACTTACGTTTACAGTACAATTCTTACGATTTATACGTACATAATAATATATACGAGTATTGTGACTTGTGACAAATCTAAGTCTAAGCAATATATTAGCTATACAGATGGCACTTAAAAAGTGATTTATGTTCTGTTTGTTGCTCAATAGTTTGAAAAGTGTGTGAAGCTTGACTGTTCGAGGTTGCTGTTGCAGCGAAGCACTATTAGTCTAATCATATTAGACGAAAATACCCCTTGCGACATAATTCTAAAGTCTGGGTTAATAAACCAGCAATAGCTACAAGTTGCTCAAGGGGGTATTCAAAACATGCACGCATAAAACGGGTACACCAATTTTTGTGGGAAAACTTTTTATTCGATAACAAACAATGAGAAAACGTGTTTTTTGGGATTCAATCGAAATAATTGGCAGGGACGAAAAAACTCTCTTTATAAGATTTTTAAGTATTTATTAGACCTACAAAATGAGACCACACGTAAAAAGATCCGACTAGTAGCAAAAAAGTTATGGCTGAAAACCGAAGCTAACTGCAGGTTTTGGCACGTGTTGGTAATGCAACGACGGTTTCTCGCAGATATTTGAAATTCTTGAAATTCGTAGGATTCGTACTTAACCACAACAAAATTGGAATAGATTGGTCGAGTGGTTTTAGGGAATTTCTAATTTTTATATCCCAAAACATCTGTTTTCCGGCCATCACTACTAGTTTATTGAGCAATATACAGGGTTAGTTCAAAGCGCATTTTTAAGCAAAATACACTAGTTCACCTTGCCGATATGAATCGCAAACTATAGATAAATGTTATTTTTATGTTTTCCAAAGATTTCCAACATTTTTACATGCGATCAACACCGATTAGAAAACTGAGAAAACAACAACTATTCTTCAAAAAATAATTGACTAACTATTCATATTTTTGTCACCTGCTGATACAATAGAAGTGCTTGATTGTGTCAGTATTTACACCAATTGCTTGATTTGTTTAACGGGTAGTTCAGAGTATTAATACTTAAGCTTGGTACACACTAGTAGGCCCCGTTGCGCAATTAGTCTATAGGCAGTCTGGAGACGGTCTCAAGACACGATCTATAGATGGTCTATAGTCATCCTTCTTTGTCTCGTCTAGCGTCCATACAATAGTGTGAATTTTTCGGTCTCATGTTCGTTTTCGTCATCAAAGGCATTGCTTTGTGTGGAATGGCTGGGATGTCTCGGGGTCCCTCAAAATGGTTTTTTTTGTTATCAGAGCAATTAAGTTTTTTATGTTTTAATCTTTAATATTATTACACTAGTTAATTATAAATGCCACGTATTTCTTTTGTTCTCATATAATAAAATATTGCCTTTCTGAGGATTTCTGAGCACTCCATATTTTTTTTTCATAGGCATTGAACAAATAGAATACAATGAATTTAAGGAGCAATAATAGGATAAATTCTAGAAGTTCCACTGAGGAAGAAAAATTACCAGCCCCAAATAAAGTTTGCGCCCCCCCTAGACGAAATCTTGAATCCGCGCCCTTGTATCCTACCTTAGAAGTTCTTCCAGGTAAAGTTCGATAATATGTATATAATTAAATATGTTGTAGTTACTGATACTATTGAATATTGTACACATCCTATGCACGGGAGACTTGGACAAGACATTGGTATGGCAGAAATCATAATAAAATGTAGCACAATAACGGTTACCTAAGCGAGGAACATTAAAACATATCTTACTTAGAATATAATATGGACAAACCTTATTGTGGAGTAAATTGAACAAAAAAGATAGAGCGGAAATAGCGGAAATATTTCGGCGTGCTTCAAGCGGTTTGATATCAAGTTTTGAGCAATACATTATGGTTGAAGCCTCTTTGTGGATAGAAACCATTGCATTTGAAGATCATAAACTTTACTGCTCTTCGTTGAATAGATTCCAATCTGCTAATAGAGTTTTGATAAATAGGTGTCCATATAAGCGTTGCATATTCAAGCTTGCTTCTGACATATGCTAGATATAGAAGCTTGAGCGTTTCAAAGTTCGAGAAACCTGACCAGTTTCTAACACAGTACCCTAGCATTCGGAAAGCAGACGATGTAATGCTATTTATATGATCATTAAAAGTGAACTTGACATCAAATGTAACACCTAGGTCCTTATAACTGTTACTCCTTTCTAACCTTACCTGGTTAGTACTGTAGTCATCATAAAGCATTATATGTATGTATGTATGCACGAAAACAGGACTAACCCTATTTACCCGGCGACAGTCGAACGGCTTGGTGGCTTTTGGCATCTCAGCACCACGAATGACTCTGGGCACATGAAACTTTTATAAAATATAAATGGGGAACTTTGAGCGAACATTTGAGCTTTGAAATTCCTATTTCACGGGCTACACCTCAAACGACTTGTTGGATTTTAACATATGATGCGTCTCTAGATTTGTCTTGACACTGCGAGTATGTTGAATGGCGGATTTCAAACCCAAATTTTAACATTGAAATTTATATTTCACGGTATACAGCCCAAACGACTTTATAATTCGATAGCAAGACTAAAATTTTATTATTTCCTGTAAATGGCGGGTTTTAAACATTTGATGGGATTGATAGCACAATTAAAATTTTATTCTTTTCAGTTACTGCAGTCGTTTTTTTCGTTTTTTAAATATGTACTTGTTCCTTTAATTTTTGAAACTTATTAAAATTACATCAAAAATAATATCCAAAATTGAATAAACTACTCGAAATTGTGATAAAACAACACAGTCTTGTAAATTTCAGCTAAAAGGAATTTAAACTATGAAACTTCTACATTTTGACAATATGTTACTAATTGTTTCTAGCGGTACTTCCATCACTCATCCTTACGCCAAGCACCTTATATTCACCATTCACTATTCTTCCACTCAAAAACAAAAAGGTATAGATAATTTCATGTAGGTATTTTATTTCATTTTGCCCCACTTGCCAAAAATTCTTCGGTTTGCTAGTTTCCGAGATCTAGATCATGACAAACTGTACATTCGCGTTTATTTAAATATTTATAGATCACTTGGTATGTTGTACATCAAAGAGTACGTCTAGGACTGTTTTGCATATTTATACGTACTTGTTTTTTTACCGTATTCTTAAACTGTACTTTTGATTGGACATGACAAGCCGCTCTTCAAGATTGTTGACATGTTTACATGCTATTTTTTGTTATGCTTCATAAACATGATCTACGAATATATCTTGAATTAAAGTAGGAGTGCGTTCAAAACTAGGAGTGGCCAGAAAAATCACGGAGTATCCGATGGTTTTGGTTCAACTAGGAGCCAGTTGATTTGTAGGATTTGTGTTCCGCGTTTTGATGGGGTAGTCATACGACAATCCTTATCGCGCGATTTCTCGAACATGTCGCGCGACTTTGGGCTTTTAATACTACCAGTATATGTCAGAATCATGTCATATTGACAGTCGAGTTTGTTTTAGAGACAACCTCAGATATACTCACTTCACTTCGCTCAGTTAATTTGACAGCTTTTATATCCACTTTCAGGTAGAAAAGCTCGGCAGTATAAATCCCTCAATAGTTCGCCACACGTCCCACCACGGTAATGCTTGTAGCTTCATAGTGGGTAGCGTTGCTCTAGGTTTTACGTTAGTACTTATATACATCTACAATCGAGCAGGTATGTTAGGTTCCTTGGTCTATTTTTTTCCTTCTGTACCTTACTCAGCATCATCCGCCTCACTATTGGTTGAATATATCAGCCGACTTACCTTCGATTATATAGATGACAACAATTTCAACAGTGAGCCCCTTGCCGAGGGCTTATTCCAGATGTTTCGGGTAGTAAAGCCATCTACTATATCCCAGTAGATGATTAGAAGTACCATCCTCTTCGTTGCAATATACACAGTTCCCGTACTATCTCTTTCCTACATTCTTCAGGAAGCTGCCAAAACAAAAATGTCATGTGGGGAACTTTGCGGTGTCTATCATCACCGCTCAATTGTCAGTCCAAGTTTTAATATCTGGAATCAACCTTGTAGTACATGCACCATGGCCCATCTTTCCTGCCATCTGACAAATATCGCATCTCTTTCGTCGCTTCTAGCCTCGGCGCCCTTTTTATAGAGCGCATATCTCTCTTCAGCCAGCAAACAAATTGGTGGGATACCAGGCACCACCAACAGTGCCTCGGACGAGACCATTCTGTAAGCGCATCTTCAAGCTTGCCCACAATCATATTCTTGCGGCGATCATTCGAATAAGTTAGAAGCCAAGCCTATACGTTTACATTTCATTATTTCTCACCGAATTTGCGTAGTTTTAGTGCACACTCTTGACTCATTTATCTACCAATGCTACCAAAGTGACAGCGTTTTATATCAACATAATAATATACCGATGCTCTTTGCAATTATTTAAGAAGTACCATGTCTTGGAATCGACAAATACCACAATTATCTGCGAACACATGCACTTTTAAAAAATAACACTTAAAATACGAACTTAATGACAGAACTGTCACAAAAAACTGACTCATCTCTGTGGGGACTGTCTTATTTCAGAACGAACACAACTGATGGTCTGTTAGCAACATTCTTGTCTAGAAATAATAATAATGTTTATTGTAAAAGCTACAATCAGATAAATCGCCCGATAAGAAAGAAATGACCTACCACCACTGTTTTTTGTGAGCACAAATCGGTTCATCCTCTCAGGATTTTGACTGCAGAAATGCGAAATAAATATTGGTCAAGCTTAGGATTGAACATACCTCATCAAAGAACGTAAAAGTGAATATGCTAGAAACGCTTAAGATGTGGTTGGTGGAGTCAGGTATCAACTGAAGACTTTGGTGCAAAGAGGTGTTAACTGAATTTCTTCGGATTTTAAGATTTGTAGTGCAAAAAGGTGTTAAAAGGGTGCTTTTTGCATCAGTCCGGCCAAAGATGGCTCTCAGTTCTTAGATACAGAGATTCATAAAAGTCTTTACCATATCAAAAACTTCAATCTGTAAAGTTCAAATGGTGTTAATTCTTGCATTATAGGTAAAAAGGTGTTAACTCAAGAGTTAATTCAGTTTTCATTTAAAATGTAAAAATGTTTGCGATGTAGGATAGAATGAGGAACATGTTGCAAAGTATAAAAAAGCTTTTGAAGTACAAAGATCTGATCGAGGAATAGCAAAAACAAATGAAACATCACACACCTGACATTTTATTTATAAAAAACTTCTATTTACAAGTATGGCTCTACAACCCGGATATACATTTGATATCAAGACAGCAACCAAATGGTAAAAGTTTTTTCTACGTCTGAACAGAAGACGAAGAAAATCGCGGTCACTTATGGCCTTTTTGGAAAATATCAAGGATTCTGGCTTCCGATCATCTGATTGCATGGAGTGCTTCGGCAGGTGGCTAAAAAGAAAAAAATTATATTGTCTCTCTGTAGCACTACCTAATAATCTCTGGAGTGTTAAAAAAATTGACCATAAGTTCCCTGAAGTAAGACATACCTTCATAAATTCTGATAGAGATTTAGCAGCTATAGAAAAGTCTATCAGAAAGCATCAACTAATTTATACGGTGGATCAATATATTTCAATCATGGCAGCAGCAGGGAAAAAACTTTTAATATTACAAGAATGGCGGATAAATTTGTTGATATTAAAGAAATTCCAAGAAATCTTGAACTGGTCGATTGAAAAAAAAACTAACAACTAATGAGAAATTCTCATTCAGAGTGTAAGATGGATCTAGATTGAAGAATTTGCTATAACCAAGTACAGGCACTCTTTTAATGAAACAGAAAATTGGACTATTGTTGATATAAGAAAACAGCGAAATATCGATGGAAGAGTAGAGAATGAACCATATTATTGAATGTCGATAGAAGCCGACCTATAGAGGCCAAAAAGTTTGATAATATTCAGGAACAAATTCCTTTAATGCCAGCAAATTATAGAGATTTTAGAGGCTTTTATCAAAATTTAAGAAGAGGAGACGATTAGTTACAGTGTGTGGATTATTTGTTATTACTTTTGTGAGTTTGTAATAAGAAAAAAGAACAATTTTTACTTTTAATGAATAACATCATTGAATTTCTGCTACTTTCATTTTCCGGACAAAGCAAATAACAGTTTTTAAAAAAGGCGTCAAGTCATATTTTGAAAAATATTTTTCAAATTTCTGATAATAAAAGAAATTTTTTAACAAAACTACCTATTCGAGATATTTGTATGTGTCTCAAATGACCTTCAATAATGAAAGCAGCCCTGACACTATTCAATAAAAAAACGTCAGGATTTAATCTTTGAGGCCAATTATCTCCAAACTATAAAATCTGAGTTAACACCTTTTGCACCAGACTTCAATTGATAGGAATAACTGAAATTTGTCAAAGCACTGTAGCGACACATGATTTTACAAAGTTTGAATGGAGCCAACTCGTTTATTGAGATAATCTCTATAACATTTCCATTTATAGTTGATAAAACTGTGGTATTCGTGTCTCAATGTTTCCCATATTATTTCGCTTCATAAAGAAGTGTTAAAAAACCGACTTGATGAACCTTTTTCCAGATAATCAACCACGATGCCAGGTGACTCACTCTACTGGAGTCCAGCCGAGGCGGATTCGGATGACTCGTTTACTCTCCCGAAGGAACCATACATCGACCCATGGGACCTGGAAAACTACGCCTACATCAGGGAGCAACTGGACTCCATGGAGCTCAGCTCCAATAGAAGCATGCCAAGCGGAAGCAGTAGTGGTGGGGAGTTCGCAGAGGCGAATTGCAATTCGTTCTACTATGTGCCAGGTAAATTTCACAAAAAGAAAAATAATAAGTCTTAAGGTGTAGTTCCCCAGGTTGACCTGGCCAGTCAAACCACATATGTTTAAAATTCCTTTTTATTATTATTTATCATTATATTACGACGCTTCGATTCCAACGGTGACCTTCGTCAAGTACAATTGACACTTTTTTGACAATACATTTCACTTATCCGTTTTCCAAGCGACACTTTGTTTATTATTATTATTATTTTTTGACATGTTTTTATTTGTGGAAGAAAATGGCATTGGAGGAAGTTATTGAGCATATAATCAGTAATGAAAGAAATAATAAACTGGGGATCTAAATTAAAATAATTTTTTATGACATCGACAAAACAAGGTGGTTATTAGGTAAAACGTACCCAAAAAGCCGGAAATAGCATTCGATTTTTTCTATCACCCACGGTTTTCTTGCAATAAGGGATCTCATTTGCTGCTTATACTCGTAAAATATAAGGATATGTGCGTAAGGGTACTAATAAACACTCGAATAAACATTAATCTCAGAATGTTGTTGTCGATGTTTTACAGCGATATGTTGCTCCTGAAGTATCTCTTAATAATGTCCAGCAATAATCAGCAAGCAAATTGACACTCCATTTGCATTGATACCGTTTTTCCATAGCAGAAATTTCTTGGTGAAACCGTTCACCATGTTCATCACTCACCTCATCTAAATTTTCCGAAAAAAAAAAAATCTAGATGAGAATCAAAAAAGTGAATTTTTAGAGACATGTTACATCCCATTCCTTTATAAGCATTAATTAGTTCACTCACAGTATCTTTATAACTGTCCGTCTTCACATTGCCTAAAAAATTTGCAATAACTGATTTAAAAGCATTCCAAGCTCGTAATTCAGTTTCATTTAGAGCACTGTCAATTACATCATCTTTCATAATTTTCCGCATTGGTGGCCCCACAAAAATATGCCCTCTTTAATTTTTGCCTCACCAAGTCTCGGAAATGTTTGTTTTAAATTCAGAAACCCTCTTAACATGCAAAGGTGGAAGCAACACGTTTTTGGGATCAACTAGTGGTTCGTGAGCAATGTTTTTGAGGCCCGGAGTTAATACCTGACGTAGTGGCCACTCCTTCTGTTCATAATGACGATCTCGCGCAGGACTGTCCCATTCACAAAGAAAACAACAATATTTGGAATATCCCAGCTGCATTTCAAGAAGAAGGGCTATTACCTTTAAATCTGCACATATGGCTCATCCATAATGATTATAACGGATATGCTCTAACAGAAATTGCATATTTTCATATGATTCCTTCATATAAACTGCGTGCGCTATAGGTACAGATGGTTATTTATTACCGTTGTGTACAAGTACCGCTTTTAAACTAAGCTTATATGGATCAATGGACAGGCGGCAATCATTTGGATCATGTTTCTATTCAAACGCGTCAAACAAATTTTTGACATCGGAGCAATATATCAACTCCCTTTCTTGACGGAAACAGTGTGTGAGGTCTTGTTGGCGTTTTCGGTAAAAAGTAATGTTAACATCACCGTGGAGGAGATTCCATTCTTTTAATCTTGGCGCTAAACCTTCTGACTGGGGTGTTGACATATTTAATTCTCGAACTAAGTTATTACTATAAGTTCGCCCTGTGTGATCAAATGCGGCGCTATTGAACATCCTGGCAGGTCAAACGAAGGATCGGAAATTTTTACGCTTTCTGTACCATCACTTTCAGAATCGGTGGATTCGACATTTTCATCCAAAGACCAAGATTCTGGTGGAACCGGGACAGAAAGTTCATCACTATGCTTAACGGGCCGCAAAGCTGATGGTAAATTAAAATACTTAACAGAATGTTCGATTTTGGTCCAATACTTTTAATATTTGTGAGGCAAAAATAGCAATCAGTAGTATGGCCTCTCGGTTCTCTCCAAACCATTGGTACCGCAAAGGACATTTTACGACTGCCGCCTCTTAACCCTTAACCGGCGTTGTGGAGTCCCTTGGACTCCAGCAAGTATATACTAGTTAATAAATTCCGTCTCCGTTTATTAAACAGAGCGCGTCGTTCAGTACCTTCGTATGGTGGGGAGACGCCGACGCGTGGTCAGTTGACTTGAGTCTATCATCAAGGCAAGTGCGTGTAGCAAAGAACGTAGAGTCCGTGGGACTCCGGGACGCAGTTAGAAGTATACTTTGAATTTTGCAACAATGTATGGGAATCCAAACAGAGTTAGGTTCACAGATCCTAACTTTGAAGAAACTGTGCAAAGGTGGTTTGAAGAATGTGACGAAGAGTTTTCAGATCCAGATGCAGATCCTGAGAGCAATATTACATCCGAGAATGCCATCACAAGTGATCACGAAACGGGGAGTGAGCTTTCTTACAGTGCTTCTGATGATGATGGTCAAGATGTTACTGAAAGTGGAGAGGACAGTGAAACAAGTGAGCCAGTTAAAAAATATTTCTACGGAAAAAACAGATACAAATGGGCTTCTACTGAACCAACCCGAAATGTAAGAACACCAGCCCATAATATATTGAAGTTGCCAGGAAATAAGAATGCTTTGCCAAACATTGAACCGGTGAACGCATGGCGAAAAATTTTCTCTGAGGATATACTAGACATTGTTGTGCATTACACAAATTTGAAAATCCAGGAATTTCGTTCTAAGCCAGGCAATGAAAATCGCACAGAATACAGGGAAGCAAATTCTGTTGAAATTAATGGTTTTCTGGGACTTTTGCTGTTAACTGCTGCTTTCAAGTCTAATAATGAGACCATTGAATCAATATTTGCAACCGACGGGACTGGTCGAGAAATCTTTCGATTGGTAATGTCAGCAAAACGATTCTCCGTATTATTAGCTTGCCTGAGATTTGATACTCATGAAGAGAGAATACTAAGAATAAAAACTGACCCAGCTGCAGCAATCTCGCATATATTTAAAAAATTTAATCAAAATTCGCAGTCAGCTTACTGTTTAGGAGCGAACGCAACTGTTGACGAGATGTTGGTCGGTTTTAGAGGCAGGTGTAAATTCAAAATGTATTTACCAAGTAAACCTGTAAAATATGGTTTGAAAGTGCAATGTCTTGTTGATGCTCGCACTCACTACATATACAATACATATATTTATTGTGGAAAGGGTACCGATTCGCTAGAGGATATAACAGAAGAAGAAAAACGGTTTTCTATTCCAACGCAAGCTGTTGTTCGTCTTTGTAAGCCCATATTTGGAAGCAACAGAAATATCACCGGCGACAACTGGTATTCCTCAATAGAGCTCATAGACTATCTCATGAAAAACAAACTAACTTACGTGGGGACTTTAAAAAAAAACAAACGTGAAATACCCACAGAATTTCTACCTTCTAGAACAAGACCGGTGGGATCCACACTGTATGGCTTTACAAGTAATAAAACATTGATTTCCAGAGTACCAAAGAAAAATAAGGCTGTACTAATGATTTCTTCGATGCATCACTCCAAGCAGGAAGACAACGGTTTGCCAGAAATCAATGCCTTTTATAATAACACAAAATCTGGGGTGGATGCTGTAGACGAAAAATGTAGTAAATATTGCTGTAGCAGAAGAACGCAACGGTGGCCTATGGCTCTGTTTTACAGAATTGTGGACATGTGTTCAATAAATGCATTCATCATCCATCAGTCTTGTGCCAACGCAAATAGGCTACACAGAATTGATTTTTTGAAATTATTGGCCAAACAACTGTATGAACCACTTCTCCATGAAAGATCCCAAAAAACAAATTTGCCAAGAGAGTTGAAAGCAGGTATTGTCAGAATTTTGAAGATTGCCCCGGAGGCACCAGCCGATGGTGCAGAAACTTTGCCTAGAAATCAGAGACAATATTGTTTTATCTGTGACCCGAAATTAAAAAGAAAAACTGGTTATCTATGTGTTCATTGCAAAAAACCAATATGTTTACAATGCTCCAAAAAAATGTGTATTCAATGCATTGAAAATGTAGAAGAATCATAATTATTTCTTTCTTTTTTTAGGAATATTTGGTCCTTTGTTATTTTTTTTGTTTTAGGGTTGAAAGTCAATGTTATTATTTTTATTTCTAGTTCAGACATTGTAAAATATGGTTTCAATATAAAAAGTTGTTATTTTTTTGTTTTGTTTTAAAAATGAGAATCAATAGAGTGCAATATTTATTTTTGTTAACATTTTTAGTTTTAGATTATGTTTGCATCAGTTTTTTTTCTTAAATGATTATAAAAATAAAAGTTATTTCCATACATATCTATGATTAATTATTTAACTAAAAACCACTGTTTCTTTCAAAAACTTGAAAAAGAACACCATTTTTTATTTTGGAGTCCCAGGGACTCCGCAACGCCATATGTGTTACAATTTTCGGCCACGCCGGTTAAGGGTTAACCAACCTGTTAACAACGTTATACAAGTCTTACAACATATATGAGGGGCCCATAGTTTATCTTGGACGCCAAGGTTAATTCCCAAATAAAGTTCGTATGCTTTCAACACAAGGGGAGTAAAAGTACGCTTTTGGGATTTAAAAGTTAGGTCTCCGCACACATAACAAAAACTGTTCGCACTATTTACACAATTTCTAGGCATAAATCTATACTCGATCACAATAAACTGAAAACAACACACCGTTTTAACAACAATTAACAGTACTCAGAACATCTCCATTACTGTTCAACACAGAAAACGTAACCGACTCGGCTGCTATTAGTCTACTAATGAACGCAATATGATCTCTAAACATAGAGCTCGCATATAATAAACAGGAATAGACAGGTCTTAACATTATATATGCGCGTTATCGCATAAACGCCAAGAAATGCAGCAATATGAGATTTTACGTATTGTACTTCATAAAAGTAGATGTAATAAAAAAATTCTGTTTTACGCCCAAAAATTGTCATGTCACAAATCCTGTGTTTAACAGTGTTATTTTAAAACGATATTTCGCGAGGCACATGGGGTTTGAGACGCTCTGCGGCACGCACTGTAGCTACTGCAAATATGGATCTAAAAAAAAATAAAAAAAAAAACATTTCATTTTTCATGTTTGTAGATGAAGCAGTGCTTAGGAGATTTAAAAAATATTGCTTTTTTATCGTGGCCGAGTATTTGAATGAAAACGAACAGTTTTCAAACAAAAAAAACGCTATTATTTTGTTCGAGTTACGCTACCTTCCGTTTTGAAAAATTACGTTTTGAATATTCTTTATGATAATTTTCTTTTTTGTTACTCAAATATATGCAATAGCTTCCAATATTATTATTTTATCATCATTTCTTCTACGAAAAAATTAACAAAATAGTTCTGATTCGGCGGTTGCAATGATGTTACCCCTTAAATCAGCATTGCCGAAAGGTGGAATCTCGAATGAAATAGCAAATTTTCCGCGATCCAATGTTCCAACATTAATGTCCATAGCGAGGCATAACAAATAGTTAAGAAAATGGTGAGACTAATAGCTGTGCGTAGATACCATAAAATTAGATTTACTTTTTATACAATGCATTTCCAAGACATTGGTCAAACATTCAAGAGTTGATTCTCAAGACTATTTTGTTTTTTGTCGATTTTCAAAAACCGATCCGTTTGGAAGATACCACATATATGAAAACAAGACAAGCAGTATATCCGAAAAATGCATTTTATTAGAAAAAAATCACAGGTGAATCTTACAAACTTACAAAAAACTGCTCAGAATGAGCGTATATTTGAAGACTCCACCCTATCCAGATTTTCTAATCAAAACAGCGTCATTGCTTTTTGACTAACATCACTGCCATACGTTAATTGTTGCCTGAAGATACTCAATTAAAATAGGTATACCTACCTCATGATTCCTTACTTGAAAACTATCTAATCAGCAGTCTTGAAGCAAGGCGCACTTGCCAGTCAGTGATTTTTCTGTTTAAATTGATCAATAATGCTAGTGATGATTTAGCTTTCTTGGGTCAGTTATCATTTAACGTACCTAGGCTGACATCCCGACATAACGTTACGTTTTATCTACCTGCGGCACGGAAAAATTATTTACATTATTCACCTTTGCATGTGATGTGTAGGAATTACAATTCTGCAAGTAACCGAATTGATATATTTAACTTTATATTATTTCAGTAGAGTAAAAATGTGAAAGATCTGAGGAACTGAATAATTACTAGTTCGACAAAAAATGATTCTGTTGCACTTGAAATCGTCACTCTATGAGAGGTTGGAAGTCATACATTTTCGCTGCGGATTCACGTTCTGAATGGTTTTTGTTGATTCCGAAACTCCACTGTTAATCTTTGGTAACAAAAATACAATTTTCAGTTTGTTTTGCCCTTCATTTCCGAAACGAGGTGAAATTTCGAAGATCTCGTCTATAAATATTTATCTAAATTATAAGGGCAAATGTACGGGGACATTTGTGATGTGACATGGTCGTAAAATGACTGTGGTTGGAAGTTTCCCAACTCCTACAAATTTTTTTCTGAAAACGATCAAGAGCCTCTGAAACGTCAAAAACGAAGTTTTTTTTATTTTTTTCGTGTTTTTGCCGCTAGTTCCGCCGCCGTAGGTTCGATTTTCAAAAACTACAGAGCTTTTTCGTCCTTGGCATAGTAGTAACGTTTTGTGAAAATTATATTGAAATCCGAACAGTACTTTCCAAGTTATACAGGGTGTTTCAGTTTATTATTGCATAACTTTAAGATTCGATAGAACTTTTAAAATTAATGCATAAAGTCTATATAAACATGGGTCGCAAAATGCGTGGCTTCCGAAATACAGGGTGTTTAAATTTACTTTCTAAATAGTTTTTTTTAAATATTTCGAACAATATTTGATGTATAACAGTGAAAATTGGTATACAAGGGTTTTTTGGTACGACAAAACGAACCATAGTTTTACTGTAGCCGCTATAGGACGCTCTCTACTGTACCTGTAGTGTATTAAAATGACAATTTTTTGCTTTTTGAATAAAAAATAGGATTATTCGCACTTTTCAACACAAAAAAGCTCTCTTGTGAATTTTCGTTATAGTTAGCCGTTTTTGAGATATTTCGATTTTTAAGGTTCGATGCATTTTTAATTATTTATGATAAAATAACGTTAAAAAGTCAGTATCTCGATAACTTTTATAAGTAAGCTGTGCCTGCAAATATTTTTGAAATTGAACGCAGAATAAGGTTAAACGTCAATTAGTTGACAGTTAGTTTTGTTGTCTGTTGAAACCTGAAACGTTTTTTGCAATTGTGAATGCACGAAACTTAGTTCCTTTTACCTGTTTTTTTTTTGTAAGTTTTATAAAAATGCCATTTTTATTCTCCAATCAAGAGTTAGCGGATATTCATTTTGTGTATGGCTTTGTAAATGGAAACGCAGCAGAAGCAGCCAGAGAATACGCACGAAGATTTCCAAACAGACGACATCCAACTCGCTCAATATTTGTAAGAGTGCATCTCCAAATAATTGAAAATGGTTTTGGAAATCTCCAAAGGGATCAAAACATAAATGTTCGTCAGCGCAGATTTACCCGTATGATTCTGCGTGAGTTTGATAGAGATCCGACCACAAGTGTTAGGAGAGTTTCTGGTGCCTTGGGAATTTCAACAAGCCATGTTCACCGTGTTCTTAGAAATGACCATAGACGTCCTTACCATTTGCAACCTGTGCAAGGACTACAGCCAGGGGACGGAGAACGAAGAATCACATTTTGTCAGTGGATTCTTGATAGAACTGATAATAATAGGGAGTTTTTAAGTAACGTTTTATGGACCGATGAGTCATGCTTCACTAGACGTGGAGTGGTAAATTTTCATAATCAACATATTTGGTCGCATGAAAATCCGCATGCAGTTCGGGAAAGAAATTTTCAGCATGAATTTAGTGTGAACGTGTGGATTGGTATCTACCGTAATCGACTATTTGGACCCTACCTATTGCCTCCAAGGTTAAATGCTGCGACCTTCTTGGAATTTTTAAAGGCTGAACATGCAAATATGTGGGATGATATGTTAGATTTAAGAAGATTGGCCTGGTTCCAGCTTGATGGTTGTCCAGCTCATTATTCGAGAATAGTTAGAAACTGGGTGGACGAAAATTATCCAGAAAGATGGATCGGCCGTGGAGGACCAGTCGCCTGGCCTCCACGATCCCCTGACCTAAATCCATTAGATTTCTTTGTGTGAGGATTTCTAAAAGAAAAAGTGTACCAGACTCCCGTAACCACAAGAGATATGCGAATAGACAGAATCAGGAATGCATGTGATGAAATAAGGCCTTATTTGAATAATGCTATACCACGTTCGATCATTCGTAGATGTGAATTGTGTATTGAACAATTGGGTTTACATTTCGAGCAACTACTTTAGATTTTGTATGTTTGTCCTAACTATACAATAGCATTTTAGTTGTAAATAATTAATTTAATTTGTTAAAAATAATATAGGAAAATTAAACAAATCAATATTCTGTTTTTTGTGTTTATTTGGAGTTAGGAATTATTGCTGTGTTTAAAAACACAATCTATCACGATCATCTTAATTACTTGTAATGCCCAAATCGAAAATTTAAAAAAAATATCATTTTCCCATAAATAATTAAAAATGCATCGAACCTTAAAAATCGAAATATCTCAAAAACGGCTAACTATAACGAAAACTCACAGGGGGGCTTTTTTATGCAGAAAAGTGCGAAGAATCAGTTTTTTTATTCAAAAAGCAAAAAATTGCACTAAGAAAATTTTGTCGGTCATTTTAATACACTACAGGTACTGTAGAGAGCGCCCTCTAGCGGCTACAGTAAAACTATGGTTCGTTTTGTCGTACCAAAAAACCCTTGTATACCAATTTTCACTGTTATACATCAAATATTGTTCGAAATATTTGAAAAAAACTATTTTAAAAAGTAAATTTAAACACCCTGTATTTCGGAAGCCACGCATTTTTCGACCCATGTTTATATAGACTGTATGCATTAATTTCAAAAGTTCTATCGAATTTTAAAGTTATAAACTGAAACACCCTGTATACATAGAGTATGACAAGATTAGCGGTCAGACAGGCAGAAAGACTGACAGATCTACAGACAGACCGTCAAGCAGGCCGTCGGAAATTAGTGACATGGTTTTTCCGATGTATATTTCATATAACATCCAAAACACATATCACATTTTCAAAATTTCAGGATTACAATAGGTACTTCCTCGCCAGTAGGTATGGGAAGTAAAATACTATTTTCGGTTTCTCTTCGAGTAGAAATTTTCAAAATCGCCAAAGAACAAAGCTTTGTTCTAATAATGTGACATGTAATTACCCCTTATTGTGCCTGATATTATATATGTTACTATTCCAGGTGACCCACGAGGTCATCCAACCGCAGGTCCCAGAGGTTACTTGCCCAGGTACCCAGAAGACCGGCGAGGTTACGATTCCCTGATGAGCGACCAAGAGAATTACGTAGCGATCGACGAGATAGGAGTGAACGAAAGAAGAAGGCGCAGCGAAATGCACAACTGTGACATCAGAAGAAGAATGCAGGAAGAATATGAGTCTGGTGAGGAAGATTTACATCTCGAATTTAAGCATATACGGGGGTTACTTGATTATTATACAGGTTGTTTGTTCGCTAATGATATGCTGATATTCATGAATTGATTCTTCAAATATTTCTATGGAGATCATGGCGACTTAGGAGCAGGGTATACAGGGTGTCCCGAAACTTGGGACTTTCCTTTTCAGAAACAACTACGTTGGTTGTAACGAAGCTAAAGTGCGGTGAAACAACAGCGAAAACGTAGAAAAAAAATAAATGAAAAAGTACTCGCCGTTCACCGGAAAGATATTTCAAGTACAGCTCTGTCACTTGTAAGTAATTGTTCAAAGTTGTCTGCGATAGATTCACAGAAACATGTATGTGCTCGACGTAGCCAATCATCAGAGTACGCTTTTAGAATCAATGCAGCAGATTGCTGAATTCGCACATGTAGTTCGTCAAGCGTATCCACCTCAGTTTTTTGCACTAAAAATATCATTTCGCCTCAAACAAAAAAGAAAGCTCGGAGTATCTTGAAAAATGATCTGCATGCACTCGCGAAGCCTCGGTAGCATTTCGAAGACACTCACCGCGAATTAAAATAATATGGAAAACGTCAATTATGCTGTATGAGTGTGACAGTTTTTTTTAACCGATGTGTAAAGGTTTTTGTTTGCCAATGCGGCCACCGCCTGAATTGAGTGCTGACGCGATGCGCACGTGTTCACGTTTGATCTGATCGAGGTGCAGGACCGGATTAGGTTTTGCTCAGGTTTGATTTATTTTGCGGAGCCTAACATCTAGATAATGTCAAGACTTTGGTGATTATTTTTACAAGATCTAGACCTGGGTGTAAACGAAAGTCGCAACTTTTATGACAAATTGTATTGACTTGGGTTCTAGAGATGCAAAAAAGTTTGCTGGGCAGTTGTTTTATTGACCGCCAATGCTGAATAAAACTTTTTCCTATGAACTCAAGAACCATGAAGTAGAGCTAAAATGCTTCAAACGAAATTTGTAGACCATGGAAATACCTCCAAAACGATGACATATTTAACTTGCTGTAGCGATAAAAAAATAAAATTTCAAATATATTGTTATTTTATCGGTGTCTTGGCGCCCTCACAGAACGGGATAGTACCTTAAGATATTACTGAGATTTTTCATTGGAAGCGCTCACGTATGTTTTGTACGGAAAATGACCTGTGTCAATTGCCGGCCGCGGCTATGCACAGTGACACGAATTCCAAATGTCCATTCTCAATTAATCTGGCTGAATTTGTGTAATGGTCCCGGTTGTTTTAACTTTGCGAGGTACGGAGGATTGTGGTTTATTTTTTAAAAAAATTTGCGGCTTCAGTCGCAAGCCTCTGCTAAAAAGCCATCATGTACCGATACCTTTCAAGCAAGAGCTCTTCAATGTTGAATCGCTGATACGCCCCCTGTCTGCAATGGCTACAAGGACTAACTAAATAAGACAGCGTAAAGCGCCATCTATCACCGGCATCGGCCACTGCGAGAGCGCAAGAGCGCATAACTGCTATTTGTATAATAGTCCAGTCACCATGTGACCGCTAAATGGCTGACGATTCTGGGTGTATAGTAGATGTGGTCTATTAAGTGCTATTAAGATGGGAATCTTCATGGCCATGAGTTCTAACCCCCCCCCCCTTAAAGCTGTTTTGAGTGGGTCATTGCAAAACATTTTTTTGGCTATATCCACCCCTGTTCAAAGATAACAGGGAGCTGTGGTTTCTTGCTACTTGTATTTGTCATTGTCTCTGAAGGCGGTCCAGACCTTTGCCTTCAGGTACGTAGGGCCCTCTAGGTCCGCGATTGACAAACCTATTCCTTGGTTGCACACATCACAATACTAAGTTTTTCGATCCTATTCAGCCTATGAAACGTGAGCCCTGCTTCATATTCGTCAAAAAAACTTCTTAAACCAACCCTGTAGCGAAGCATGCGATACATCATCTTTTGAACCCAATCGCCGTATGCGGTAACCCAGAACGCATATTCCATTCTTGCAAAACCCGTTAACACCTCCGAAATATAAGTATGTATTAAAAATGGCTGACCTCGTTTTTTCGACCTGCATGTCTCATTGTAGGTAACTTTATCTGGCGTTGAATACCATGGAGCAATTACGTACAATGTAAGTCGACCTTAGGTAGCAGGAATAAGTCTATTAAAGCTATTATCGCCGGTATCTAACACGCCTTGCGAGGTACGTTGTTATGTCAACAAGGTACACACTTTGATTAAGATGAAATTGATACATCAGGAGAATTGTGAGAAAATATTGTAACTTGTTGTATTGTTATGGATTATAATGAGTGTGTGAAGAAGAACATAGTCCAATTAGCTGAGATCGTCTATCGTCCAGTATTTAATAGCGACCGAGGTGGATGATGAGATGATTCTACTGGAAAAATAGCAATAATAATCATGATATATTGAAACATAAAATGAAAAATTATACCAAATAGGTTTTCCGTGCGTCAATTCCCACTATCCAGCCCACGGACCTCTTTATGCCCTAGTTTGATAAAGTAATTTGAGCGCCCACTATGAATAAATTAACCAATGTTGAAGATAATAGGGCAACCACAGCAACTGTTCTTATTTATTCTTTACAAGACGAACGGGCAACTACTGGTGGTACAAATGGTATGGTCAATCCATTTTTATTTTCAATTCTACTTAGAGAGTATGCATGTGGCTCGACGTATTAAAGCCCGCAGCGCTCCGCACCCTGGGCTCTGGTTGCACGCCACGAGACATAACTGTCTGCTTAACGCCCTAGATACGTAAATGACTGTATCTTATTTTATAATTATTATTATTATAATTTAAAATTTATATGTTATTCCTACGCATTCTTCAACCATTTTCAACAAGGGGGTTGAAGTATTTGAGGAAAATTTCTTACAGTGGTTCAAAAAATGCTACAAGCTATATCTTCTTAACAAGCAAAATAATTGTTTCAGTTCCATGAACTATTATTTGGCTTTATGACCTTACATCTCTCTATTTCTACTTTTTTTACCTATAAAAATTTAGTTTTTTTAAGTATAGAATGTACCTTTATATATAGGTTGTAATGTGTTCACCAGGTTATTTGGCCGACGTCTATTATTATTAATCTATTCTTTTGAAATTTATCAATTTATATTAATGTTTACGGAAGAGTTGAAAAATGTTTATACAAATCCTCCTCCTTTTGAGTTGCTGGTGAATGTAAAATTGAAAATATAGATTCTAGAAACGTCATATCAAAACTGCGCATGCCTATACCGAAAAACGTTTAAAACCGGACTCGCATATAGAAGAAAGTTTTTCAAAATCTTCGGATATCTGTAATTTCGCTGAAACTCGTTTTGTGGGTAAATCGGGTGCGCAGATCTCCGACTTAAGAGTTTTAGTGAAATGCATCTGTACATTAAAAACTGTACCTATCAATCTTATACACATTTGATTTTCAAATGTTCATTTTTAAATTTCGCTTATTTACGTAAGCGGTTATTCAGGTTTATAATATCTCAGCTGATACATCTCAGTAAACCGAATAAAAAAGTTCTTGTCAACTTATGCATGTTACGGCTTCCTTACTGATGTTCAAGTTGATTTCTTCTAAAATTGATATTTTTAATTACTCTTAAATTTCTTGACCGATTTAGATGATTCTCTTTGAGTCGATGGTAGGCATTATGGGCATTATTTTACTAGTGATAACCAGCTGAATTACCCCAGGAGCGGAGCAATCAAATTTTTACCGGGTATTTCGAGGTTTTTCTAAGCCCGCCACTGGTTTCTTTGTGACTATGATCAAGGGTATTCAAGACGAACAAAAATTGCCACTTTCCTGTTGATAAGAAATTTCAGAGCTTTAGCAATAAACATAAGTTCACAGAAATAAACTGAAAAGTGTAAAAAATAATATAAGCCACAGATTTTGATCCATATGAAGTCAAATGTATTCCGGTATTTGTCTTGTAAATATGCTTCAGTAAAAAAATGTGCGTTTTGTTGTCTTTCCTGTTTCCTGATGAATAAGTTTAGGGTGATTCAAGGGTATCACCACATTTCTGTTTTATTCTGGGAGTTTTTTTTCTGCGAACATCTCTGGTTGCAAATTTCTAAACTTCTTTTTTACAAGCAGGCAAGAAAACTTTCATCTGAACAGTGACCTGCTTAGATAAACCCCGAAACACCCTTTTAAAGTTTGATAGCGCCACCACTGGGGTAATCGAATACAGATTAAGTCATTTAATGTCTACTGCCGATTCACAGAGTTTCATCTAAATCACTCTTGTAATTTAAGTGAAATTAAAAATATACAGTGAAACCCATATACCACTGACGTCGTATGTGTACAAGAGAGAAGCCTGCAATACGTATGTTAGAAAGAGGGAAAAGTACCACGTTGCCTAGCAATCCGAGTGACCAGAAAAAATATTATTTCTAACAAATTAAAAACAGCTGAAAATGATAAAGCGCACAAAATTTATTGTTAAACTTCTGCATATTTAGTATTTTAAACAGATTCTATTACAAATATCAAAAATTGATTTGGGTTTCGAGATTTATTTTTACACCTTATGGTTATTATCGAAATCATAATCACAAATTAAACCAGTATACTCGTATACTTCGCTTGTAACATGCACATGTGGTATCTAAACAACATAAAACCGACATAAAATGTCACTTTTTGGAAATTTTTGCTCGTCCTTTTACAGACATTACACTCCACAAAAGAATGATTTCTTTCTGCAAAAAATGCTTGAATTAATGAATGAATGATTCTGCAAAACTGTGACACAATCCGTTACTGTCACAAATGGATATAAAAGATACTTGCTATCCGCATGTTATGTAATTAAACATTTTAATTGTCCGGAAAATTGAAACAAAAGAATAACGTTGTCTATAACAATTGAATTTCTCGTGAACATGTTGATTACGTTTTCATATACAATGGAAAAGCGTCAAAGTATATAGGATATGCGATGTAAAGAAAGCGAAAAATTTGCTACAATCAAGTAGAAATTGTTACAATAACGGATTGGGAATTATTATAGGAAGACGAAGATCGAAGTATGTATGAATTGAAATTATAAAATTTCTCTATGGTAATAACTGATGATGATTAAAAAGAAGTGCATGCAATTGTTGTTATTCAATACTGATTCATTTAATGGGTATCGTAAGAATTTTTTCTTTCATTTGTTATCTTGGTAAAAATAAACTTATTTATGCTACCATCCTTTCATGTGTTAGTGTAATTGACATCATGCATTTTAGATGTTAAATGCGGTCTGTGATTGTTGAGAATGCTTTGTCCGATTATGATATCTAGTACTTGCTTGCGGATTTCATATATCAGTCAACTGGATCTTTTGGGACGTCGTAATTTAGGGTTACGTCCACCTATTCAAGCAAATCGTATTTAGGAATCATTGTCCCTGGGGACAGGTTTTGGGGGTCGACTATAGTCATTTTTGTACGTTTTTTCTTAACAAAAAGCCAACTGATAGCGTAAAGTTGCTATCACGTAACTTTCAGAGACGCGCACTCAAGGGCGTACCCAGCTCAAAACGGAAGGGGAGGCACCTTAAAAAAATTTTTGGTGGGAGTTCCGAGAATCATATCCACATGATATATTTCTTTCTATTTCCATTTAATTTATATAGAGTCTTCCACGACGATTTTTACAATCCATATGGATATGGACTACTAGGCTATAACAAGATTTAGGTCGAAATAATGTGCCCAGTGTCAACACTGTTCATCAGTTGGCGCGGAAATTAGACCAAACAGGTGAAGTTAAAGACTTGCCAAGGTCGGGTCGTGTTCGAACTGTTCGTACTCCAGGAAATATCGAGAGAGTTCGTGGAAGTATAGTTTGGCGCCCTGAGACGTCTACCAGACATCGTTCTCAAGAACCGGGTATTTGTCGCACGTCACCCAAAAACCCTCGTGTCATCAACGATCATTACAACCTCGTAGGGTCACAGTTATAATATAATTGATAACATTATCAGAAATTTGGATGATCGCATTGTTACAATATTGGTTATGCTTGATTTATCTAAAGCGTTTGATTCTGTGAACCACCGTATACTTTTGAGTAAGTTGAAGTACCTTGGTTTAGGTAATACTGCTCTTATGTTCTTTGACTCTTACTTGTCTAATCGAACGCAAAAGGTGAAAACCAGTAAAGGTGTATCTGTGCCCAAGTATGTTCCTTCTGGAGTTCCACAGGGCTCGATCTTGGGACCTCTACTTTATTTGGTTTTCACGTTTGACTTGCATAACTGTGTTGAGCATTGCGCAATCCAAACTTATGCAGACGATACACAGTTAACATTTAATTTTGACTCTAGCAACTTCAATGAAATTTCTTATAAACTTAATGTCGACTTAGCTAATATTGATAATTTCTGCAAACGGCACTCACTGAAAATAAACCCTAGTAAATCGAATGCTATTGTCTTTAGTCCACATAATTTTCCAGTTAATGTTGTTGATCTAATCCAACTGTCTGTGAATCATACTGTCATACCCTTAGTTAACGAAGCAAAAAACCTGGGCGTTATTTTGGATAAAGACCTCCGTTTTAATCAGCACGTGAATGCCACCCTTAAATCCATATATATATCGTTAAAATTATTATATTCAAACCGGCACATTCTTAATTTCAAAACGCGGAAAAAACTTGTTAAGAGTCTTGTTATGTCTAAAATATTTTATTCGCTGGTTCTTTATTATCCTTGTATTGATTATAACACTAAATATAGACTGCAGAAAATCCAAAACAGTTGTTGTCGGTTCGTATATGGCCTCAGAAGGTATGATCACGTATCGTCTAAGATAAAAGAGCTAAAATTCCTAAAACTTGATAAACACTATACTTTCTCTTTGGGTGTATTTGTCCATAAATTGATTTCCACAAGGTCACCCATTTATCTTATGGACAAACTTGTACCTCGTGGTCAAGTCATTTCTAGAGCCCTACGACATAACCATCTCTTCGGTATGCCATTCCACAGAACATGTATATTCCGAAGATGTTTTACGTACAATGCTATCAGGACTTACAACTCTGTCAACCAGGTACTCAAGTCCAAAAGCTTACCTGTTTTTAAAATTAAATACAAATCTGCTCTTTTGGTATTGCCTTTTTAAAAATCCCTGATGATTAGCCGACTGATTTTGTAGCTTTTGTAAATTTTCCATGCTTTATACATTCTGTAATTGTTCATTAATTTCTATTTATTTTTCTGTACTGTATTATTGTCCTTATTATTATTATTATTTTGTTCACTTCGTTTTTGAGGTTAAGTGGTATAGTAGCCATGTGGCTAAACTTCGCCTCAATTCGAAGGTTTCAATAAAGACATTTATTATTATTATTATTATTATTATTAATTATTTTGATTCTGATTTCAAATATGTCATACATTTGTATAAAAAAAAAATCTGAGTAAGCCATGGTCTTACAGTCATTTATTTCATAGAATATCAAAGATAATGACATGTTACGCATTGAATTGAAACTTCATATAGTTGCTTTAAGCCCATTGAACAAAAAAGGAAATAATGTAACTCATTTATATTATTTAAGGGTATAATTTTAAAAAACTGAGAGCTGGAATGTCAGATCGAAATTCTAAATATACCACCGTATAAAAGATAAAAGTCGTAATGTTATCGTATCATTTGTTTGGAATTTGTAGACAATGTGGATGTTTGAAAAGGTTTGTATCGGTCAGGGAAAAATCAAAACGACTTAGAATAAATTCGAAAATATTTCGAATTTCCGAACTGCTCAAGTTCCATTCTTTTATTTACCTAAGCAACTTGAACCCATAAAGTACTCCGCGTCATTTCGAAGAATACATCCTAAGATATATTGACCGTCAGTAATTATTTATGCATGATGTTACGCAGAAATCCACTAATCGTACGAACTACAGTAAATACTGATCATGTGAAATTCGTTTTGCCATTTCCGAAATGCCAAAGGCGAGGTTTGGATTTGAAACACAAATATAAAGTACTTTTAGCAAAATTAAGTTAATATCTAACATAGATTTCAACTAATCCTAATAATTTCTCATCTAATAGATATTGATTGGAGGGCCCCGAATGAATAATTGAACTTTTGTAAAAAATATTCTCACCATTCTATCTTTGCCGAGCTAGGAAAAAGGGGGTACGTTCGTGGGCACACTTGTCTATTGCTAATGACAATTACAGACTGCTCTGGAATATGATCCTGGGTTGTGAAAGTTTCAAATCCCTCATTCAGGAATTCGGGTCTTTAATCGTTTATTTTAGGATATTAGAATGACTGCTTACCACTCATGTTATCTAACCGTTTTCAAACATTGCTTAGAAAAGCAAGAATATCAGGAAGAAACGTAAATAGCAACAGGATGATGATCATCTCAAAGCATTGCATCCAAAATTGATCTTTTCAAAACAACTCACGCTAAGGGTTAATGGCCAGTGGTGAATGTAGGATTTCCGCAGAAGGTGAAATATGTGCACATACGATATTCAGATAGGGATGTGGCATCCGACAGGGGGCGATCTAGTGACCAAAGTTATCGAAATCCTGAAGGAAATACTTGAACTACATCTCGACGAAGCGGTATATTCGTATCCCGAATATAGAATCAGAAGGAACTGTCAAATTAATTGGATGTCAAAATAAGGGGATACCCAGCTTATTATGTACACATGAGGTTTGCAAAGATGCTCTAAACAGCTTCGAAATGCCCAATGTTCAGACTGTTTTCTCTTCAGACGTTTCGGATATCATCACTGATACTGCGGCTTGTCAGATATTATGCAGTATCAACATTAATTCTAGTTGAATGAATGAATCTTGAAATTAGAGCCATTCCGGGCACCATAAGGAGCCAGTGCATAGGCAGCTTAAGTGGGCTCTTATGCACCTCTAATCCTTAGATCACAAGCCTCGCCCCTTTAGCGAAGTTGAGAATCGCCTTGAGTGCAAGCTCCTTGAGGTCCTGAGGGTCCAAAGTAATGGACCCCAGTATAGTCCGCCTATAGTAGCTCAGAGCTTCACAGCGACACAAAACGTGCGCCGAGGTCTCTTCCTCTACTCCGCAGCGTTCGCACAAGGGATCCTCAGCCACCCCCATCACGTGCAGGTGCCGCCTTAACGTGTTATGGCCAGACAACAGTCCCACCAGCAATCTTAGGATGGCTCTATCCAGAGATATGCAGAAGCGTCGATCCTTAGCACTGGGCCCTTCAATGAGTTCCCGTGCCTGGCGGAGATGTCTGGAGATACTTTTCCATTTCTGAGAGTGTTGTCTTGCAACCCACGTCTCCATTTTCCTCCTAGCTTTAAGCGCGGTCACTCCTAGAGCTGGCTCAGGTCCAACGAGCTTGCTGGCTGATCCTGTCTTCGCCAGAGTGTCCGCCGTCTCATTGCCCCTTATCCCAGCGTGCCCCGGCACCCATATTAACGATACCGGATGCCTCGCTGCGAGGCAATCCAGAGAATCCCTGCATTGCAATACAAGACTCGAAGTAATCTTACAGGCACTTAGTGCTTTCATTGCAGCCTGGCTGTCAGATAAGATTGTTATTCTTCTCCTAGGCCCACCCTCCTCCAGAATGTGAGATACACAAGTCAGAATCGCAAAGATTTCCGCCTGGAAAATAGTGGTGTATCCACCGAGAGGCAGAGATAGCCTAGTTCTAGGCCCAGAGACCCCAGCAGCTCTCTTCGGTGACCGAGCCGTCCGTGTACCAGAAGTGCCCGCTCACTCCGGCTACCGGCGTCCCACTCCTTCCTCGTTCGATACTCCACAATAAACTTGCGGTTGAAGCGATATTTAGGGGTAATACGATCACCCCTGCTTAGAAGGACGGGGTCCTCCCTTTGCAATTCGACTAAGATGGCAGTATGTCCCTTGACAGGATTCAAGAAAGCCCAGCTGCCCTGATTCCACAGTCGATGAGCGACTACTCTCGCTTCACCGCAGATCACCAGATCCAACGGTGGGAGATCCAACAGAGCTTCCATTGCATTCAATGGCGTTGTTCGCACTGCGCTTGTAATACTAATACAGGCCAAACGCTGAATTTTATTGAGTTTGGCCTTAGTTGTCTCAGTTCTAATGCAAGGCCACCAGACCAGTGAGCCGAACAAGAGAGACGGACGTACTATCGTCGTGATGAGCCAGTATACCACTTTGGGTTTAAGCCCCCACCTTACACCGACAACACGTCTACAAGCTCACATCGAATTGCGAGCCTTGCTAACCTTGTATTCAACATGCTCTCTTCAGTTTGCAAACAGGATAATTCCCAGATATTTCACTGACTGGGACAAAATTAATCTAGTCCCAAAGAAGGTCGGCATGACCAGCCCGTCAAGCCTTCTTCTCCTAGTGAATAGGATCAGCTCGGTCTTTTCAGCATTGCACGTAGACACCCATACTGCCTAATTCTAGTTGGAAGTTAGAAGTAATACATATTTGAATTGAATGAGACTGACACAAGGATATAAAATTAGAATACATTAAAAGGATGATTATTCCGATAATCTCAGGATCTTTCTTTAGAAGTTTGTGGAATATATAATATGCGATTGTTTACAAACAAGCTACTTAAATGCCTTTGTACTTTCTCTAGTAGAAATGTCTAACATACCGTTTAACACACACACACACACGTAGCCAACGGTATCGAAAGCTAGCAAAAAATCGTAAAATTGTTCGATGTGGAAATATGATAAACGGTTGATAGCATTTTCTCCAGACAATAATTAACGTTATAATTGGAGAATAGGCAGACGTTACATAAACAACAACGTTTGGCTGGAAGCGTCGCTAATTTTTTACGAGGTGACGATAAGTGAGAGGAGTCCATCTAATCCAAAATTATTCATATCATGAAATATGTAGTTACAAGCAGCGCTTCATAACAGTAGGGCTTATGCTTAGTACCCCTGCCTACCTACCTCAGAGAGTGTTGATCACTATTCCGTTATAGTCCTAATTCTCTATTCAGCTACTCAGAGAGGTAGATCAGGGCTAAAGGTTCTTTCATGGACCCTTCCCTTGCTAAACTATCTTCCATTTCAGGAATAAAGAAAGAATCCCCGTGACTTTCGGTTAAATAAAGTCCCAATGAGGCCAACCCCTCCATGATCCCCTACGGAACCCAGAAATTCCCCAACTAGGGGCTGTTGATATACAGAGTGTTTCACAACTTATCCGACAAATTTTAACCACATATGCACTGTTACGAAAGAAGTAGATTTCTAAAAAAAAATGTAATATGTTCTACAGAAATCGAGATAATAAAATAGTTTAGAAGTTCACTTACTTATAAAAGCTGTTCAAAATTGTTTCCATTGGGTGCAATGCACGTTGTGGGCAAGCCTGACCCCCATCCACTCCACGTTAGGGGCGCAAATCTCCACTAGCACGTGCACGTAAAACAATTGAACTAATTGTTTCGTGATGTGGTATGTACCTATTCGGAAATCGGTGTGCATACAAACGAGAAGCCGCTCGCGAATTTTGCCTTGCTTCTCCGTACGCTAAAACAATGCCCACTAACTCGTCATTAGTGTACACACGTGCCGTTTGTATTAATAAATAACTAAAAACATAAACTCGCAAAATACTTTCTTATGTAACTTCACAGAAAACGACACCGTTCTTCATTCAGATCACCCAGATTAAACCTTATTTACACGTTCTTATCAGTATGAAAAAAACAAAGAATTATTGATGCGTGTTCTAATATCACGGCGATGAACGCAAAATACAGAAATTTATTTTTCAATTTATTATTGAAACTCAGGTTTATAGCTTAATTTCTGTAAGACTTTTATTACGTAATTTTTTTTTGAGAAATCAATTTCGTAACAGTACATATGTAGGTTGAAATTTGTCGGATAAGTTGTGAAACGCCCTATATATGGGAGAACAACATGACGTTTACAGTAATATTATCAGAGATACTATTACTATCCGTCATTGTTCGTCAGAGCGGTCCGGTGGGCCTTTGCGCTTAGTTAAAAGTCTCTTCGGTCTGGCTACCCAGATACAAAACATGTTTAAGCGGAAAAGGGAAAAAGAAGGAAAGAAAGGAAGGAAGAACTAGAGCAAAGAAAAGAAGTTAATCATTTGAAGTAGCTTAAGCATTATTGCATTAAAAATAATTTTGATCGGTTTTGTATACTGAAATAATTTTGGCTGGTCTGAATTCACAATTTAATTTTGATCACAGTGCGAGGCGCGGTCTGGAATGCTTGCGAAATTATCAGAGATGTAAAACATACTGTTGTTAGGATTTTTCCCAAACTGGCCAATGGCATTCTTGGATTAGACCTTGAAGGTTATGGTTAAGGTCAGGCACATTTTTAAAAGTGATACATCGTACCTTTCACCAGGAAAATGGCCAAATCGTACTATTTTCATGTAGTCCCTAAGCATTTCGGAAACCTCTCCCCGACCTCCTATAAAACCCATACGTCTCCCAATTGGGGCGTATAGATAGATGCAGGATATTATTATAACTTTTAGTGTTGGTAGAGAACGAACTGTTAAAATATATTACGGAGTGGCCAATAATGAACTTGGATTTGACCTTGCCGTGACCTTAAATGTTATGGTCAAGGTCAAGTCATTTTTCTAAGTGGTACATTCTATTTGGAAGTGATGCAACTTATTTTTACTGAGCGACTGGTGGTAAGTAAGTACTAAATTGCATATTAGACGCTGCTAATCATGAACTTCAAAATATGATTGAAATAATAAATGACGAAAGAGAAAACCAGTGTGATAGGATTAGAGAAGAGGAGGTTATTGGCTGGTCTGGGAGAAATACTAACAACAGTTGTATGTTTGACTTCTTCTCTGATAAAATTACTTTAAAACTATTGTCCTCCCGTATCTATCAATAACTCCTTGGGCCATTTCTTGGTTCCATAGAGCATCGGGATTATTCATATCCAGAAATATGCAGATACAAACAACCTTCATAACAGTAGAGCTCAGGCTTAGTACCTCTGCTTACCGGATATATTTCGCTACCTCAGAGAGTGTTGATTTTAAATCCATCGCTATTCTGTTGTAGTCCTAATTCTCTATTCATCAAATCCCTTACTAAACTATCTTCCATGTCAGAAAGAAAAAAGAAAGAACCCCGTAGTTTTCCTATGGGGAGACGTTTCTAAGGATTGGTCCCATTGGGACCTTTTTAATTTAGCCGAAAGCCGTTCTCCATGAGAAAACTGAAGAGTTCTTTGGTGTTTTGCTGCAACATCGTCTATGGTTCGCGGTTATATGTATAAAGCTCGGCAGCCTCATACCTGGACCATAAAACAATAATAAACGATTGCCACTAAAAGTTGCTTACTTAGCTAAGCCAACATGCTGGAAGTGCAGCCTGGCTATGAGGAAAGGTAGTTTATCGTCGCTTACGTCATTGTCGATCCTGGATTTGAGATTCGATGCGGCAGTTATGCCATTACTAAATCGAAGCTCTAGAAACATATTTGATTTCAACAGTACAAGTTTCCAATAAAATTTCGCGTATGAAATACACAGGCACAGATTCCTTCTTTTCCACGACTCGCTTTGCATACAATAATTATGCAGTTAACAGAACTTGTTTCGTAAGCCCCAGTTTGAAAAGGAGCAAGAAATCGATTAACGTAATCAGATAAATGTGTCCACCATGTCGGATCGATATTATAATGAAACCAATCGATGTAATCGCGCTTTTTCACAAAAAGAAGATCTCTTATTGCATATTAGCATTCATGGTATTGCATATATTGTTTACCGTTTATCGTACCGTGTATTGGGAATAAAGTTACAGAGCGTTCAGAATCTAATGGAGTAGAAAACGTGAGACAAATAATCCTTTGAAAGATAAAGCAAAATGTAAAACTTAAAAACCATTTAGGCCCGATTTTACTTTTGACCCGCGAGGATCAAAATTTGCGCCTTTGGCACAAAATGGACCAATGACGATGGATTTGAAAATTTTGATCGATTTCTTGTAAAATGTCTCTCAACTAGAGAAAAATTATAGGATTTGTATAAGATGGGCTCATAATTCTCATATTAAATTGAGAAATACTTCATGGTTCAGCTATAAAAACCTATTTTTCATGTGTCTCCGGATACAAAAGTTGACGCAAATTCCACCAATGCCTATAATCGGCAAATTCGACGAATCAAAAACGTGGCACCATTACTGAACATTTTATTATGCCTAATAAACTCTTTGAAGTTGTAGATAAAATTACAGAATGCTCATTATTCAACAAGCATCGAGTAAGTTAGCAATTTACTTGATTACCGTGCGAAAAACCCTGTTACTGCCCTCAGGGAGATGTCGCGTACGCGGTGACGCTGGCAAGGCTAGAAATAGTCGTCCTACTGCCCGATAGAAGGCGTGAGAGCTCCGTATTAACAGGGCTGGCTTAAGGAACCGAGTTTTCCGCACGGTAGTCAAATAGATTGAATATTTACTCGACATTTGCTAAAAAAAGCATTCTGTATGCCCTCAAAGAGTATATCAAGCAACATTTTGTACAGCAACAGTGAGGAACTGTTATTTTCAATAAAATACTCATTTAATTGCTGTCATATAGATCTATTGTATCAGATTTGTCCATTTTTCGAGTAAATGCTCCTTTAAAATCGTACCCTAAGGCCTTTGATATCGCTTAAAGCTGTGCGCTTTACCCCTAAGGTCGTGATATACTGCCGTTTAAAGCATCCAGATATATGATGGTTCATAATTACAAACGAAGAAATAAGGTCTCGTGCGCAAGCCTGTTTCACCCGTTAGCCGAGAACCTGGACTGTGAGGCCTCAAACTTGCAGGAAAAAATGAGGAAATGGGAAAGAAGGAAAGACCACATTGTTTTTTGTTTGAAAACTTAAATTTAATGTGCATTCTGTTCTTACACTGCTGTTTATTATTTCCCTTTTTAATTACTTTATAACAAGCTCAAACGACTTGGCAATCCCCCTGAAGGTACGCAACCCACACTACTTGCCCCCCAATATGTGAATGCGACATTAATACTACGAGCCCCTTCCCACTTCAGTTGGCCCACTTCAAGATTTGTACCAAAATATGCCTTTATAAACTAAACATGACGAAACTATTTACTTCTAAAACAATTTATTTTCTGAAAAACATTTTAGATACACTCTACGTAAATAATACATATTTGAAATCACTTAGACCTATTACTAATAGAACATCTGAACAAATAAACAATGTGCGAATAAATGCGCGAAGTTTTAACAAAGCAACAATTGAAAGATTACCATTGGGTAACATCACCTTTATTTTTTATTACGGCTGAAATTCTTTGGGGCCTAGTGTTAACCAAGTTTTGGCAAAAATTTGGTGTAAAACAATCCCATATTTCTTGAAGCATTTGTCTCAGTTCGGTGATTGCACGAGCAGGATGTTGTCGTAGGACCTTTTTCATCTCGTGCCACAAAGTTTCAATAGGTGACAGATCTGGACTGCTAGAAACCTATTTCAAAAGTGGTGCATTACTTTCTTTCATCCATTTTATAGCCTTTTTTGAGGTATGGCACGCTGCACCATATTGCTGAAACACAAAATCTTGTCCGGATGTCAAACATTCTTCCATCACTGGTAAAAGCGATTCTTCTAAAATTGCCAAATATTTGTTTGTATCCACATTTCCATCAATAAAACGAAGTTTACCTACTCCTTTTGATGACATACTGCCCCAGACCATAATGGATGCTGGAAATTTCACTTTTCTCTTCAGACAGTCAACATGGAATGCTTCATTTTTGTGCGAATAACTCTACTGCGACTGTCACCAACACAAACTTCAAATCGGGCCTCATCACTCCATTGTATTAAACACCATTCTTGAGGTGTCCATTGTCTATGTTCTTTAGCCCATCTAAGCCGATTTTTCTTTTGCAATGGAGTTAATAGTGGGTTTTCTTTGGCCTATAAACAAGTTGTGCAACTTTACGGTTTTTATTTCACTTTTTTTTATAAGAAAACTTACCTTGCAGGTGCTAAATCCCAGTTTGTGGGCCTCTCTACGAGTTGTGGACCTCGAGATTCTCCTTCCAACAGCGTCACTCCACAGAGCACTTAATTGTAAATAATTGGCATGCCTGTTTTTCACGATTATTCTTCTTAATGCTCTTCGGTCGGCATTTGTGATATTACTTTTTTTCACATATCGTGACTTAATATTAACTGAACCAGTTACGTTATATCTTCTAACAATATTTCTCACACTGTACCGCGACAAGTCTAACAAAGTTGCAATTTCTGAGTTTGATTTCCCAGAATTAAAAAGTTTAATTATCAGTAACAGAATTTTCTCACTAATAACCTTTCCTCTACCCATTTTGAAAACCTTAACTACCCAAAATATGCTGTAATTGCAACATGTGTTATTTTTATCCTGCAAATTTTATTAGGGAGTGATAAAGTTTGTTGTTTTCTACTATATATTATCTAAATTTTCATTGTTAATATTTTAAACCTATAACACCTTGCTACATTTTTATTATTTGTGTTTGATAAGAAAAAACTAAGATTTCAATAGTTGGGCCAACTGAAGTGGGAAGGATCTCGTACATATCACCCTAAGGAGTAAGATAGTAATAGTATTATATTAAAAATCTTTTTCTGTATGGTCCTCCTTCCAGTTATTTTCTCAGTATGAATCGTATGAAGTCTTTGGGAACTTTTAAACGATAGTATAGCACTTATTTATGTACCTAGGGCGTAAAGTGGGAGTTTGTGGACAGGACGTGAAATTAGCGCTTAAGGTGTGAACACCGCGAGCTCTAAAACGTCCAGGAGGACATAAATGCTTATCACGCTCAAACCACATGTGAATTTTTTTTACGCTCAGCTCTATGGTGAGTCAAAAGTTTAAACTACCTCTCTAGTAGACAAAAACATATACAAATTAACCATACTATTATTGGGTACCGGTAGATCAACTTAAAAATAGCGAAAGATAAACGCACTTTACTGCCACAAGGATGAATAGATTATTCTTCTTAATGCTCTTCGGTCGGCATTTGTGATATTACTTCTTGTCACATATCGTGGCTTAATGTTGACGGAACCAGTTACGTTATATCTTCTAACAATATTTCTCACACTGTACCGCGATAAGTCTAACAAAGTTGCAATTTCTGAGTTTGATTTCCCAGAATTAAAAAATTTAATTATCAGTAACCATATTTTCTCACTAATAACCTTTCCTCTACCCATTTGAAAACCTTAACTACCCAAAACTATTTTAAACGTATTCTGACAGCTGTGATTAATAAAAACAATTGTCATGGCTTTTATTTTTCACAGCCACCTATGCGTTATAGACTTATTTTGCATTGAAATGAAAATAGGTTGATATGATGTAATTGCAACATGTGTTATTTTTATGCTGCAAATTTGATTAGGGAGTGATAAAGTTGGTGTTTTCTTCTATATATTATCAAAATATTCATTGTTAATATTTTAAACCTATAAACCCTGCTACATTTTTATTATTTGTGTTTGATAAGAAAAAAAACTAAGATTTCAATAGTTGGGCCAACCGAAGTGGGAAGGGGCTCGTACATTACCGCCCGGTAGTAGCATAACAGTATTTTAGGCTTGTCATTCTAGGTACATTGATAATAATAGTAATGAAATATATCTATTAGAATCACAACATTAAGGCGAAATTCAGCCAGATGACTACACTCAAATATGGACATACAATACAAAGTGAGATACATGCAAACCTAAAAATAAAAAATTGATTTGATGTTGAACATATTCAATTGACAAATCCACCCCCTGTTGATTTGCTAAAAAGGTACCAGATGGTAATCAATAATGATTGGACGAAAATACAAAAAAAAAGAAAATATCATACCAGCTAACTACAACAGGTCTAATAGCTGATTTTTAATCAGCTTCCTGAATGTTACAACACGTTTGCTTCTCGATGCAGGGTCGGTTGAGTCGTACAACCTCACTGCATTTAAAGTAAAACATTTTTGAAACAATGCAGTGCAGTACAAAGGCATTGTAAGGTTACTATTATATCTCAAATCTCTAAGATTAATCATTCCTCTAATTATCAATTTATTATGGAGATGGATATTCTTTTTAGTACATATTATCTTACGCACAAATACCTTAAGATTACATTCAAATTGTTGATTAATTGTAGCCATTTCTTGATCTTAGAGTAGACACGACTAAATTTTCGAAGACGATACCTACAAGAGTTGTTTTGCATTATTTGGATTCTACACCGATTTATCGAGTCAAGTCAAGGATAATATAAAATTAAAGCATTATGGACATTATCAAACTTTCAACTAGCTTTTTACGGGTTTTAAAATTCAAAATGAATCTATCAGCATACAGCCTTAATTTGATGTATGTTCTTTTGTATAGAAGACTAACCTATTTATCAAATCTTAAACTAGAGTCGAAGATGATACCAAGATTTTGTACTTGTCCCACAATAGGACTGAACTCAGCGTTGATGGTCAATGTGATTCTGTCTCTTACTTTATTATACAGGGTGGACAATATATAACTGACTGATTTTAATTGCGCGCCATTTTTGATACAAGCATTTCAGAAGGCGGCGCGGTAGTACTTTAAAGCACTTGTGTCCAATTCATCGGGGAGCGCTACACGATCCCACAACGTGTCTGTATTGTTGAAACGTTTTACTTGTATTGTATTAAGTTGATTGTTGCAACGATTCGGAAGCTACGAGAACATTTCGGTCAAATAATGTGCCCAGTGCCAACAACATTCGTCAGTTGGTGCAGAAATTTGAACAAACAGGTGAAGTTAAAGACTTGCCAAGGTCGGGCCGTGTTTGAACTGTTCGTACCCGACATCGTTCTCAAGAATTGGGTATTCGTCGCACATCAGTATGCACTATTTAAAAAAAAGACTTGCATTTGCGGCCATACAAAATTCAGGTAACCCAACAACTACAACCTAGTGACCATGAAGGTCGCCGACAATAGAGTCATGCAATATCGCAGCTTAATACCCAAAATAACGAGTTTTACCGACAATTGATAATGAGCGATGAAGCTCACTTCGATAGGAACGGATTTGTCAACAAGCAGAATTGTCGTATCTGGGCATTAGAGAACCCTCGTGACATCCATCAACGACCACTAGATCCTCGTCGGGTCACAGTTTGGAGCGGTGTTTGGTATGGAGATGTCATTGGACCTTACTTGCAAAACATGTGGTGTAGGGAAACAATGAATCTTGTGCGAGTTTTTTTTAATAGGGATATTTGAAAATACGGTTTATCCTAGCAAACCAAATAGTGTAGAGCAACTGAATCAAGTACAATATTACGGAAGCGATTCAAAATTCCTCCCGAAACCTACCAAGAAGTGATTGAAAATGTAATCAAGAGGGCTCAGGTTTGCGTGGCTTCTAGAGGCGGACATTTGTCGGATATTATTTCTCATACATAATTTCTAAGTTTCAATAAAAAATTAAGATGAAAAAATGCACGTATTTTATTTCAATTCACAAATAGTCAAGATACAAACCAGTCAGTTACATATTGGCCACCCTGTAGAAGTGCTTAAGGCAAAAAGGCATGCAAGTACTCTTATCAAGATTAATCTTCAATATGTGTCTCTTACGAATCAGTTACATTGGCAAAATCGTTATTTACTTTATATGACACTCCATGCAGATTTCTACAGATTCTGTAGCACAATGTTCAATACATGAATGTAAATCGAAAGTATATATTAAATACAGCAAACGACCTAGAATATACCCCTAAAAGATACCTGAAGAACATTTTGTTTACGATTCAGATCAGAAAGTCCAGTGCATTTTAATCTACTCGACAAAATTTTGTGATTAAGCGTGTCGAACGCCTTAGAAAAATCAATCATTACTAAAACAGTATTAATAGATGAAGCTAGAGTTTTCTAGACGTATTGGAGGAGTACAAGAAATGCAATGCATACCACCATATATTTTGCAATGCATATTAGACTACAAGTATGACGATTACTAATTTCCTGCCTAATAGTTCCTGATTATATTATACGGAGAAACAGTTTTGTAATAATTATACGTCTCAAAGGAGGAAACGCCACAAGGTTTTGGCGCTCGAGTTTGCAAAATCAGACCAGTGCATATACGTATACACGTACGTACACATGTCTATATTGCACCTGCATAACTTATAATTTTTTCGATAGTCCCGTTTGTTACGAAACGTCCGTCGTTAAGTAACTGTTCAATTGTACATTCCAGAAAACGTTAATTTGCCAATTTGAAATCACAAGCGTATAGGTATGCAGATAATGTAATTTCAATAATAAAATTAGTATAATCATGTTTTGACGGATATTTAGCTGCTTAAATACCGATTCCGTAAGAGCGGCGATCAAACGTATAATGAGTATTAGCAAGTTCCTTCAATCTTCGTGGAAACTATTCACCAGAAGCGAAGAGCATAGAGGGGGGAACGCGTTGGATAAAAAGGTCCCTATGAAATCCGTCATGTGGGATTAACTATGGCTTGGCAATGGTAAAAATAACATTAATATTTTTGAACAATTATTTATAGATAACATTAGCTATTTTCTTATAAATGTTTATATCTAGGTAGACGAAACAAATCAACCACTGTAACACTCCTAACATTATTACAGAGTTAATGTAAGAATTGTGCATATTCGGTATTTGAGAGTAATTTATACATGTGATGTATACATGACCGGTGAAGCGGGCCGTAAGAAAGGAGTCGCGGGCCGCATGCAGCCCGCGAGCCGTATGTTGGACAGCCCTGTTCAAAATAAATCAAACATTATACGATGAACAAATTATTTTATTCAATACGCATTGTTTTCTCTGTAACTTATGACAAATAAAGTCTTTACGCTGTGTATTTATAATATATTCGTATTTATATAACAAAAATGTTCACGCAACATCAAGACTACTTGAATTTTCAAAAGCTTGACAGAGCTGAGCCCTACTGAGCGAGGGCCGTGGCAAATGCTTGTTCCGGAAGTTGTTGTATCCAGTATACAACTTCTTCCCGTCCAAGTGATTGTGCACGCGTTAAGGAATACCTCAGTACCGATTGCCGGGTGGCGGTACAAGTCCGCCAACGGGCCACTTTAGGTCTATTTAACATCACTAACACGTAAAAAGAAGGTGGTAGACAAGGACCAGTCGACCGAGGCAGTACCACCCGCTAGCTTTACCCAGGGTGTCTTATAAATGTCCGCATGTTTCCACACCTAAGCTATGCAGTCGGTTATCTACCAAAACAAAGAAACTAATGATGATGGATCCCTCGAGCACTAAAAACTCCGGACGTAAACTCACTCCACTCTCGGAATGTCCGGGTGGAGGGTGGGCTCGAGGGAACAACATCGAAGATAAAATTTGTTTTTCGAACATCTGCGGGATCAACAGCAACATTGATGCTGTTCATCACTACCTGCAATCCAATCGTCCCGCCGTGCTTTTCTTGGCGGAGACAAAAATCTCAGAGACTGCACCGATTAACCATCTCAACTTCCCAAACTACGAGGTGCACTCCAATCTGAGAAAGAACGGGGGAGTTGTGGCTTTTGTCCGCAGCAGTCTTTCCTGCTCCAGGGATCTTTCTTTGGAATCAGACCGGGAGGACATTCTGTGGCTTCGCCTCAACTCCAAAACATCACCCAAATTTATTTGCTGCCATTATCGCTCTCCCTCGAACCATAACTGGGGTGACCTACTCGAATACCTCGCCGTCCAGATCGACTTCCTGAACATCAATCACCCCGCTTCAGAGGTAGTTCTTCTCGGTGATTTCAATGCCCATAATGAGCTTTGGTTGGGCTCAAATAAGACCGATGCAGCAGGTCGTGCAGTCGAAGCGTTCGCTCTTACTCAAGGGCTGACCCAGCTGGTGACGAGCCCTACTTTTTTCCCCCGCGTCTCGTCACACGCCAGTAGCCTGCTGGATCTCTTTCTGACCACTCATCCTGCCCCTTACAGCACTGCTGTCCTGTCCCCCCTGGGTAACTCAGATCACGGTGTTGTGGAGGTTAGGTTTCGGTCAGAAGCCGTTGTGGCAGCAGAAACTCGCACAGGCCGCAAAACTTGGCATTACGGACATGCCGACTGGGAGGGGCTCAGAGACTTCTTCTCTAGCTTTCCTTGGAGAGATGTCTGTTTCACTGACGCGGATGCGTCGACTTCAATAACCGAAATTATCCACGTCGGAATGGAGGAATACATCCCTCACACAGTGAAAGTTCCTAAACCAGGGTCCAACGGCTGGTTCAACAAATCGTGTGACACTGCTCGCCAGCAGAAGATCAAGGCCCACAGAACCTACTTACAAAACCCCACTGTAGAGAACAGACAAGCCGACGTCGAGTCCAGAAACAAATATAACGAAGCGGTTCGCAATGCCAAAACCCAGCATGATATAAAAGTTAGGCACAGGGTAATATCGCAGAGCAATGGCAGTCGGTCCTTCTGGACGCTGGCCAAGCAGATTGAAAAGAACTTCTCACACAGTAGCCTCCCACCACTTACGTGTGAGGATGGAACGCAAAGGCCAAGGCGGAAGTGCTAGCCAAGATCTTTGCTGCCAACTCCACCATGGACGTCCCCACCAACGCCCAAGTGCCGTCAATTCAAAGGGTTCCCCACACTATGCGGGAGGTAACATTCAGGCATAAGACCGTAAGACGAGTGCTCTTGTCGCTCGACATCAACAAAGCTTCTGGTCCGGACTTGATTCCTGCCATTGTACTGAAGAGATGTGCAGCTGAGCTTGCTCCAGTTCTTTCGCGTCTCTTCCAGATATCTTGTGAATCCGGCACCTTCCCAGAAAACTGGAAATTTGCTCATGTACAGCCCATCCCAAAAAAAGGATCTAAAACCCACCCTTACAACTACAGGCCTATAGCTCTGCTTTCTGTTATAAGTAAAGTGATGGAGAGGTGCATAAATCGCGAGCTTCTGGACTACCTCGAACGTCACAGCTTGATTAGCGACAGGCAGTATGGTTTCCGGCACCAACGATCCACAGGGGACCTCCTAGCTTACGTCACGCAAGTGTGGAGTAAACTCATCCAGTCTCATGGTGAGGCTCATGTCGTTGCTCTTGACATCACGAAAGCGTTCGATCAGCTGTGGCACGCTGCCCTCTTGAGCGAACTTCCATCCTACGGCCTCCCAGAAAAGCTTTGCAGATGGGTGGCTGACTTTATCTCTGGCCGCAAGATATCCGTCGTAATTGACGGATTCTCCTCTTCATCCCACAACGTCAACGCGGGTGTTCCCCAGGGATCGGTCTTGGCTCCAACACTGTTTCTCTTACATATCAACGACCTCCTTTCCTGCACGATCAACCCAATCCACAGCTTCGCTGATGACAGCACTCTACATGGAGGAATTCAGAGTGACAAGCCGATCTCTGCCGCTGAGCTGGAAAAAAGAATACTAGCGACGACTTCTCTGACAAGAGACCTGGAGGCTCTCACTGCTTGGGGGCGCAACAATCTTGTACAGTTCAATGCTTCCAAAACACAGTACTGTACTTTGACGAACAAAAAGCGTCCTAGCGCTCATACAGTTTCGATGGACGGTCGAGTTCTACCAAAGAGCCATTCATTTCGGCTGGTCGGAGTCCAGATCACCGAGGACCTGATCTGGCACGAACACATCTCTTCAATAGCTGCAGCTGCTGGGAAAAAGCTAGGCTATTTGTTTAGGGCTAAGAAGTACTTTTCTCCGCATGACCTTCTCACTCTATACAAGGCCCAGATACGGCCCAGCCTCGAGTATTGCTCACACATTTGAGGTGCTGCCGCCCCGACTACATTGTCCATGCTCGATGCTGTCCAGAGGAGGGCGGTCCGACTGATCGATGACTCTTCTCTAACAGACAGTCTCGGGACTCTTTCGCACCGACGGGCCGTCGGCGATCTAGCTCTTTTCTATCGCTACACCAAAGGGCTTTGCTCCTCAGAGCTCTCTTCCATGATGCCGCCGCGCGATGTGCCTGCCAGACAGACCCGCCTGACTTCGGCGTCCCATCCTAACCGTGTCAAACTTCGTACATCCAGAACTGGCCGATACGACCGCTCCTTTGTCCCGAGGGTGTCTAGATTGTGGAACAATCTACGGGAGGAAGCTTTTCCCTGTTCTACTAACCTTAGGCAGTTCAAAAATCGTATTAACAAAATTTCTTTGGGATCATCATAGCAGCCGCGGTGTTCCGGCATTTAGGCTTCTGCCTGCGCGGCTGTTTCGATATAAAAAAAAAAGACAGACTTGATACTATAGTGTATTTACACCCAAGATAGAATGGATGCGTGATTGCCAAAAGCAAGAACGGCGTACAGGGCCGCATTCAGGGCTACCTCCGAATGATGGACTACCACCAAGGTGTTGTAAAACAAAGATGACAGTATTTAACAGAAACTTAACAAATTACTCAAATACACTTAACAACAACAAGAGCAACAACCAAACAAGGTGAATACGAAAACACGAGCACGCAGTGATACACGCGACGGACGGTGGCCTGAGTGTAACTCTGCCTGCCCTGCCCCTGCCCCGCGCATTATTCCACCAGGCGACCGCTTGAAATTTAATGGCGAATAAGAGGCGTTGTCCCCACCTGTTACCGAGAGATCACGCCCTAACTGTTATTATTTACATCTCATCTTGAATTTGGATTCAGTTTAGATTGCTAATATCTAATATTTGACTTGATTTCAAGGTAAGAGAACTAGCTCAAATAGTTTGAAAATCAAGTCGAGTTGTGAATCCCTAATCAGAACAATAGAGAACTGTCAGTTTGAAATTGAAATTGTCTCTAAACTCAGATGGACTAAATGCCTGTTATTTTGATTCAACATCCACAAACACAAATATTTCAGTCTCGCATACCCTAGGTGACGCTGTCATCGCGCACCCAGCAAAAATATTGGAAACGAAGACAAATCGTGAAAAGAGTTAACATAAATACTATAAATTCAGCTTCGCAAGAAATTATTCTTGGAATTTGAAAGGCCAGTTTGACTACTGCTCGTTCAGAGAAAAAAGGCGTCAAGTATGTTGACTCAGCACTCCCACGCAACGTTGTCATCAGATCATAAAGGACCTTGTTCATCACAAGTTAGATTCCTCTGAGACAAAAGTTGGTTACGAACATGTACAACAGAAAAATCAAATGGATCAAGTCAGTAAAACAGGCTCATATAATTAGTTCATAGTGATTATTTCCCTGCCCTAGCGGTAGTACCGTCTATCTGGCAATCTCATCCCTCCAAGCTCGCATGACGCGGCACAGCGGCAGTAATAGGAGACTCAGGGCAGCAGAGGCAGAAACGCGTATATCTATAAAGTTTTAAAAGCAAATGTCCGGGTAAATATATAATGTGTGAAATATGTCCAATAGGTACGTAGAACTACCGAGGTAAAAATTACATGTACCCTCCTCTACCCCTTACAACTCTTAACCCCAAATTTTTAACTCTTATTTTTTTCTGCTTCTGAAACTCAAAGAAATAAAGTTTGGGCGATTTTTATTTTTTTGTGTTTATGCAGCTAGCTTCGCCGCCATTGGATCAATTTTCAAAAACGACAAAGCTTTTTCGTCCTTGGCACTGTCATAATCTTGTGTGGAAATTTCATCGAAATCTGAGAGATTCTTCCCAAGTTATAGACGGGTTAAGGATTGGCGGACAGACAGACGTGGTAGAAGTAAAAACATTCAGGAAATGCTGTTGGGGGTATTTAAAGTTGCGATTGTACATAAAAATCTATAGATATGTTTTCTCGAAGCTTAAACTCAACGAAGGATGCCTTTCTACTTAGAAGGTGTAATAGAGAGCAACCCATATAATCATAAATTAGAGTACGATATCGAAAACAAACGAAAACGAAACCACGCGGCGCGCGTTGGTTTTGCTCTGATAAACCGCACACTGAAATTATTCATCAGTATAGTGAAAGTATAATTATGATGAGTTTTTGTTTAAGATCAAGTGTTGTTGTGACGGTGAAAATGAAGATTACATTTATGCAACGCATCCTGCAAATCTGCCTGTTTTTAACAAAGCGTCGCACTCATCAAAAACTATGCTTACATGAGAACGTTTCATCTCCTTGGAATTGAACGAGGCAGATTTTGAGGAAGTTCATAATTAGAAGCTGCTTAAATATATTCGAACAATGGCATCGATGTCCAAGCTAGGTACCAATAGTATGATTAATATTCACATATCATTTATTTTCTGCGCTTCTCGCACAATCAACCATCTCAATTTGAAGTGTCCTGGGTATTCTGGCTTGCAGCCATACCATAGACACAGATTCGTCACCACAACACCCATGACTCGGATTGTTATTTCCAAGAGCGGGAATGGATCCCGCGACCCACACTGGGCTACTCAAGTCCCCGCTAGTGAAATTGTCGAAATTAGATGGGAAAAGGCAGATTTTAAAGAAGAATGAGCTGTTTTTAGCTGTACGTATGATCGCCAACTTAACCAGCGCCATCTACCTCTCCTTCTTGATTACCCCCAATCTAATATTCACCATTACTAATACAGGATCGCAGTGTGACCGTAAATATCCCTAACTTCAAATAAAAACAAACAAAACTAACAAAAAATGTTCTACAAAATGCGGTAATCTCCACTTAAAAAATGCATTTATTAGCTGAAATGGTTTGTTGGCATTTATTTTTTTAAGGTCATGTAATTTATCTCCGTTTTCCACTCGCGGGTTGAAAAAGAACGTTTTGAAAATTGCACATTACAAGAGAACTCGACCAAGTCCTTTGTATTTCTCGCCGAAGGAATCAACCAATATCATTTGTTTTTTACGAAGAATTCTGGAAATGAGATATGTTTTGTTATATGACATGTACATTACGAAAGACCATGTCACTTATTTTCATCGGTCTGTCTGTCCATAGGTCTGCCAGTCCGCTAATCATATAACTTGGAAAGTACTGCTCGAATTTGGATAGAAATTTTACACAAGGTTACTACTATGCCAAGGACAAAGAAGCTTTGAAAATTGGTCCTTCGTTTTTTGACGATTGATTTAATTGTCTTATGTTTTGTCAGAAAATCAATTTGGTTTTAGCAATGGCATCAGTACCTCAGATGCGATACTTAAACTTACAAGGACCGTTTAAAAAAATCTTGATCAAGGAAAGAAATGCATTGCTGCCTTCCTAGACCTTGCAAAGGTATTTGATACATCTCCTCGATATTTATGGGATCAGAGGTGAGTGTCTTGACAGGTAGAATACAGATGACTAAAATGGGAAATGTGATCAGTGACTCGTCAGAAATAAAAATGGGAATACCACAGGGCACCGTTGTTTGGTCATTACTATTTATATTATATATAAACACTTTGACAGATATTATTCTAGAAAATGTTATGGTGGTTTCATACGCTGATGACACCGTCGTGGTCTTTGTGGCGGAAACATGGGAAGAGGTATATAAAAAAACATCTCTTGGATTAGAAAAAATAAAATGTTGTCGTGATTCATGTAAACTTAGTTTAAATGTGGATAAAACTAATTACATAGCCTTTTCCTAAACATCTGCAAATCGACCAAATTTTAACAGCATATAAGTAAACGGTTTTGAAAATGAAATAAAAGAGGTACCATACACTAAATACCTTGGTGCAATAATAGATCAAAATCTTAAATGGAAGCAATATGTGCTTAGGTTAACTAACAATCTACGGAAACTAATTAGAAAATTTTACATGATCACTTATTAATCTGTGTCTATAAAGCCCCAGCTGAGTCATTACGCAGATATGGGATAATTGTCTGGGGAAATTTATATGAGACAGCAAAAAACTATCCAGAATTACATATTAAAAATAATTTTTAGAAAAAACAAAAGATATCCTATTTGTAATCTTTATAGTGAAAAAATACTTGCTGTAAGACCATTGTATATTTTAGAAGTCTGCTCCTTTATGTATAAAAATCCTTTAATAAGAGAATATGATAGACATCCTTATTCAACCAGAAACAGAGCTGATAGAAATATAATAATACCCAATAGTTTCACAAACATAAATTGACTATATTGGTCCGAAAATCTACAACATTTTGCCTGGGACACTGAGGATGATAAATAAATTAAAATTGTTTAGGTCAGAGTCTAGATCATTTGTTGTGCAAACCTTGATAGGTTCATAGCTCTTTGCTAGCTAAATATACAAATGTTTTGATCATTTTTTTATGTTTTCTTTTAGGAATTTAAATTTAAATTTAAAAGTAATTGGCATGACATTAGAATTATATAGATTGTCAAATAATTATTTGACCTGGATTTATTTTGTTTTATTTATTTTACTATTTTATTATTAACATGTTACATTGCACATTATTTAAAAATCGGTGCATACGGATATTAAGTTATCCAGGTACCACATAAGAAAAACTATACATGTTATATTTTAGTGTAATATATAAAACCACTGTATATATCGCCATCACTTTGTAATAATATTGTATTGTATTGTATGTTAGTATATTAATACACTTCCAACCTCGGCAATTCTACGCACCTATCAGACATGTTTCACACATCGTATATTTCCCCGTAAATTTGTCCTTAAAACTTAAAGTATTTTCAGCACATGTATGGATCGCGTATCAATCGGTCGCCTTGGTAGTGGATCCGAGTGACTTATAAAAGCAGGTAGCAGACAGCGCGGCGACGCGATATGCTGATACGAGGTGATCTTATCTGTATATACAAGCTTTATGCTTGGAGTGTAATTTAATAAGACTACTTGATTTCGTGATTTGATATTATATAGTATATAAGTACATATGAGGAGCTATTATAATCAGCTATCAAATATTGTTGACAATCAGTTTTACACCAGAGCTCCTAAGAAATGAGGCTACCATGAACGGACACGCTCATTGTGCAATTCGAGGAAATATTTATTCATTAAAACCCAAATAGTGCACTAATGATTCTGACAACGTCTACGAAAATTGTACAATTTTTTTCTCAGGATGCCTATAGAACGTGAGTATATCTTTCATCTCAAACTTGCACTTTAGAGATTAAAAGTTATTTTCCACACGTAATAACGGGAGCCTAATCTCCATGGTAGAAATTGAGTTACAGTCTAAAGACGTTACGCTACCTATTACGTTATAGCATTGGCGCGAAGTTTTCTGTTTTAATTTTGAAAGGCAAGCTTTGCATTTCTCAACAAATTTAGAAATCTCATTTTGCATTTCTTAAAAAAAATTAATGAAAATACATCCTTTTTTTGCAGAAATATAAAGTTTCACTTTAGTGAGGTTCATTGAAAATGAATGTCCTCCATATTTTTGTGTATAACATGTAGAAAAAAGGCCTTTAAAAAACTATGAAATGAGGGAATGACTGATAGGATGGGGGAATGACTTTTACAACAATTTGATGATGAATTTCAATAAAAAAGCATAACTTTTTATTCTTTTTCCATTGTTTTCGTTTTTGGCTAGCTCCTCTTGCACACATAAAACTTATTGACTTAACTTGATCTTCACTCTTCTTATTTAAATACTTTAATCTTTCTTTTTCAGGCAAAGCTTCTAAAGTTTCAGCATTACTTTTCATTTGTTCTCGCCTCCTTCTGTCATGCTCTTTCTTTTTTACTTTATTTTCTTCTTCACTTAACATCTTCATTTTCCCCATTTTGATATACGGCCATCTGTTAAAATTGGAAACATATGCTATTCAACCTGGAGTTAAGCAATTATACCCAAACCACAATTTTATATCTGCAAAAATCATTCCCTCACTTTTTAATATGGTGAGGGAATGATCGTGAGGGAATGACGGATTTGCATTAACGACACCGTAGCCAACAGTATGTGACCTCAAATTGATTTAACATTTCGCGAATGCATTTTAGACCACAAAACAAGAAAAAAATCATTAAAACATTCGAACAGTATAATGACTTACCTTTTAGTATAAACAGTGAGGTAATGACACAGAGAAATGTAATGTTCTAATTATTGAAATCCACTAGTTTTTTTCAGCAACTCTTTTCACTAATACGAAATTCCGCCATATTGACATTATTAGCAGTATTGCCATGATTCAAAAACATAACAGCTGCGTTCAAAAATATGAAATGGTGTGACCACAAATTGAATATTTATAGTATATATACTAAGTGACATATAAATCTGAACACCCAGTTTAAATGGTTTTATTTTAATAAAAGCTGGTGAATGTATTTATCTTACTGTAAATAACAAGTGAAAAAATTTTCAGCCTTATCAGTTGGACATTCCGGTTTTTATACTGCTTTTTCTAATTCACTAACGCTCTAAAAATGAATATTTCAGCCGCAGTAAAGAATCAACGTTGGCGGATTTTGGTTCTTAACATCCTTTACGATCGGTTACGATGCCTAGAGTACGGAGACCTGTACGATTTCGTCAACTTAGTGAGTTTGATAGGGGCCGTATAGTGGGACTTCGGGAAGCTGGACTTTCTTTTCGGGCAATTGCAGTTAGAGTGCAAAGAAGTGTAGACACTGTGGTTAGGTGTTGTCAGGCATGGCTTCGAGAAGGCCGTACGCAAAGAGCAAGGGGCACTGGACGCCGCCGTAGAACAACAGACCGTGAAGATCGCCGCCTAAGATTATTGGCCTTAAGGGACCGTTTCTCCACTACCAGGTCCATTGCAAATGAATGGTTTGCAGAACACGGAAGACCTATTGGCATGCGAAGTGTTTACCGACGAATGAGAAGTTTTGGCTTGTTTTCATACCGGCCACACTGGGTCCTCCCTTTAACTCGAGAACACCGACGTAATCGCCTTGAGTGATGCAGACAACGGTCACTCTGGGATCAGGAATGGAACAGTATTGTCTTTAGTGACGAGTCTCGATTTTGTTTAGGCATGCACGATGGTCGTGCCAGGGTTAGAAGACGACGTGGTGAATGGAGGAATCCATAGTTTTTTGTTGAAAGACATGTTCATCACACTGTTGGAGTTATGGTTTGGGGTGCTATAGCTTATGGTTCCAGGTCACCTTTAATCGTCATCAGAGGTAACATGAACGCGCAGCGTTATATCCACGAAGTTCTAGAACCCCATCTTTTACCCTATCTTGACACCCTGGCAGATCCAACTTTCCAACAAGATAATGCCCGACCACATGTTGCAGGAGTCACAATAGACTTCTTTCAACATAATAATGTCACATTGTTACCATGGCCACCAAGATCTCCCGACTTATCCCCAATTGAGCACGTGTGGGATATGATGGGTAAGAGATTGCTCAATTTGCAACGTCCTCTTCAGACTCTAGAAGCACTTCGAGAGGAGTTTTTTTTTGCTTGGAATGAGATACCACAGGAGGACATTGACCACTTGATCAGAAACATGCCTAGGCGCGTTGGAGAATGCGTAGCACATCAAGGTGCATCCACACATTATTAAAGGTCAAAGGGCTTTAAAGCAGTGCAATTATTTAGACATTTTTATCATTTACTTATTATGCTTCATTAAGTACTTATACAAAATTTTATTAAAATAAAACCATTTAAACTGGGTGTTCGGATTTATATGTCACTTAGTATAGTATAGATATAATGTTTACATATTTATTTTTTAGCAATGAAAGCTTGACTATATAATACATACTTATTACCAAATATTTTAGTAATATTCAATTTACGTAGTCATGCCATAAGTTCTGTCCCTCGTTTTCAAACAAGTGTAGACCTGTTAATACTTGTCCGATTGTTTACATTGTGGTGTCAGTTGATTAAGCGCTTTTCGGGTAATTACATATACCTCAGTTTGTATTGATCTCTCGAAGCATAACGATGGAGTGGGGCAAGGCAGAGAACCGTATTGCAGTGATAGCTTTACATAAGTGTAATCACAGTGCTAGTCAGATTTTTGAACTCTTACGCGGCCTTCAAATATCGCGTAAATTTGTGTCTAGGACCATTCAGCGGTACAATGAGACGTCCTCTGTTGATGACAGGCCAAGAAGCGGAAGACCTCGTCAAGTAAGGACTCCAGCAGCCATCAAAGCCGTAAAAGCCAGGATTCAAAGGAATCCACTCCGGAAGCAGAAGATCCTATCCAGGGAAATGAAGATTCCTGTCCGGACGATGTCGCGCATCATTAAACAAGACCTAGGGCTAGGGGCTTACCGGAGACGTACGGGCCAGCGACTTACGGCCACCTTGCGACACATCAGGGCGACAAGATCCAAGAAGCTCTTGGAGAGGTACGCAGCTGGGGGATTCCGAAAGATTTTGTTCACGGATGAGAAAATCTTCACCATAGAAGAAAAATTCAACCGACAAAATGACAAAGTGTATGCAAGGAGTTCACAGGAAGCTTCGGAGATCATTCCGAGAGTTGAGAGAGGCCACCACCCTGCGTCAGTCATGGTTTGGTGGGGGGTGTCCTACGAAGGGGTCACTCAGCTCCATTTCTGTAAACAGGGCGTGAAAACAAAAGCGGCAAACTATCAGAGCGACATACTGGATCCTATCGTCAAGCCTTTAAGTGGTACATTGTTTGCCAACCAACACTGGGTCTACCAGCAGGATTCCGCCCCCGCTCACAAGGCTAAGAGTACGCAGCGCTGGCTGGAAAGCAATGTGCCAGAGTTCATTGCTGCGGAAGATTGGCCCTCAGGGAGTCCGGACCTCAATCCTTTAGACTACAAGTTGTGGGACCTGCTAGAGCAGTTGGCCTGCTCCAAAGCCCACCGTAATATCGAGTCCCTGAAAGCGGATTTGATCCGATCAGCGGCAGCTATTCCTTTGGAAGCTGTGCGTGCAGTGATAGATGAGTGGCCCGCGAGATTGAAGCAGTGTGTGAAGGCCAAGGGGGGACATTTTGAATAAAACTGTTTGATTATGAATTCTAAAAATGTTGTCGAATAAATAATATCTTTCATATAAATATATCTTATCTTGTTTCATTTTTATCATGAGATTATCGTGGGACAGAACTTATGGCACGACTACGTATAAGAATATGAACAGATTGGACTGTATATATTTTTTTATTATTAATTTCAGACCCAGGGACAAGATGAGGGAATGACTTTTAGACTAATAAATTAATCGTATTTTTTGTTGTGTCCATGTATTATCTGAATTTTTACTTTCAAAATATTACTGTAGATACTTATTGATATAATAAAAATGTTAAATTGATGATAAATCCATGCAACTTAGCATCAGTGGCTCAGGACATGAATTTTGGAATTTGCTGAGAAATACCCATATACTTTCCGGCAAACATTGCTGTTACAAAAATCACTGCAATGATTTTTAAATGAAATAAATTTTTCAACGCTTTATGACGTTTACTTTACGAAAGCCATATCTGTTATTCCCATTTGGCCACTGCCTTTTTGTCGCCGAGTCGAAAAGAAAAATACTTCTGCGCTGTGCTCGAGATTTTTCAATTGTCTGACCATGAAGAAGCATACTGAACAGAAATAGAGGCTCATAATTTTAGTATTGTATTCGATAAAACATTACGTATCTGTTTTTGTCTACAAAATACTGTTTTCAAACCTGAAAAGCGGTATGTACTTATACTTATAACAAGATTTTATTTGCAGCAACACTTACGGTAATCAAGAGTAAAAGTGAGCAGAGACACACTTTCATTGCTTCGCAAAATAGCTCAAGGCATTATCTTCTATTCACATGTACATAAAAGCAAACATGTATCGTGGTGACTAGGCACGCTTAATACCTTAAAAAATAAATCGGTAGTGAAAGCACTTAACACGTATGTCTTTATGAAAAGAAAATGACCAAAAGGAACATTGCATCTACATAGGAAGTAAACAAAGCAGCATCATATTCAGTAAGTTAGATTTAACGCGTCAAAATTAGCGACCTCTAGTCATTTACCTAATTAAAAAAAAAAATACTGTCGTTTAAAAGTTTCAGGATACTTGACAATTGATGCTGGGAAACGAAATAAAAGGAGAAGAGGAAGAATAACTAATATAATCTGATTATTGTTTAGATTATCCTTTGGGGTTGCATGTATTCCAAATGACAGACGCTTGTACTTATCTTTTTAGTGGAAATATCCTCTTTTCACTTACACTTAGCACAGTTCTTGGTATTATCGTAAAGAACTCTTCAAGGTTAGCCGTTTAAAGCTGTTTTTACGTCTTTTTCAAGTTATTTCAGTATTTATACACTACTCAAAAAAAATAAGGGAGTAAGAAAAAACTCCAATTTTTTTCGGTGATCTTTGACAGGTTGCATTTTGGTGAGAAATGGTCGTATCTAGACTCTAAAAAAGGTATTTTGAGGCTTCTAGTTTCCAGGTTTTTTAGCCAAAAAATTTTAGGAGCACTGGTTTTTATGCGCAAACAAATTTTTTGTATATTTTTGCCTCATTTTTAGTCCACGGACTTAATACAGATATTTGTAGCCCGTTTATTCAGCTTCAGTATTCTGTTTGTATCATCTTGGCGCGGAGATATCTGACTTTGAATGAAAAAGGTTCCTTTTGTCATCGACCACTGATATCTCGGTAACCAGTGATTGCACACAGAATGTAAAAGTATTCCCGAAAACTGAAATAAACCTCCTATAAGATTTTTTTGCAATATTTGAGGAAAGTTTTTCTGTTTCCTTAGCGTTGATTTTAAAAAGTAAAAAAGTCACTTTTTGTCTTATTTTGGAAAATTGATCGCATTTTTGGGACTGCTCACGAGGCAGCTAATGTTTTTAGGTTTTATTATACCTCAATGTACCCCTAATAACCCTCTACGACAGCAGATCGATACATTGAACAGCTTCTCCAGACGCATCGGTCAAAATTTGAAAGAAATTAAAGGAGCAAAATTTTTGTATCAAAACATCGTGTAATCTGGTTGAAAATGGAAAATCATTTTTCTTGTTTTGTTGTCACTATTGGATATGTGTAACACCTTCAATTTTAAAAAAAGCAGTTGGAAACATCTTATTCTTCTATTCATGAAATATAAAAAAAATACTGACCAGTGGCGGATCTAGAAAATATTTTTTGGGGGCCTCAAAGGCGGATTTAGGAATTTGTCGGGCCGGAGAAACAGCATAGTGGATCGATTTACCGTCCTGCAGGGTTATTGGGGGTACAGCGAACTAGAAAAAAAACCGAAAACATTATCATTCTCATTAGTAGTTCCAAAAAAGCGGTCGATTTTCCAAAACAAGGCAAAAAGTGACTTTCTTTGACTTTTTTAAAATCAGCACTAAGGAAAAAACCTCAAGAACTGCATTCAAATCTTATAGGCTTTTTTTTCTGCTTTTCGGAAATACCCTTACATTCTCTATGCGATCACCGTTTACCGAGATATCAGTGGTCAACGACGAAAGGATCCTTTTTCATTCAGAGTCAGATATTTCCGCTCCAAATGACGGCATCGAGATTTTAAAAACAGGATGTTGAAGCTGGATAAACGATGGCCTAACAGAACAAATTTCAAGCACATGGACAAAAAAGGAAGAAGGCATAAACTTAAAAAAAAACATTTCGTGCGCTATCTGTTGATCGTAAAATTTTTCGGCTAAAAAACCTCAAAACTAGAATTTTGTAGCTCCAAAATGCCTTTTTACAGTCTAGATACGACTATTTTTCACCAAAATACAGCCGAGTCACCGAAAACTTTGGATTTTTGTCTTGCTGGCTCAATTTTTGAGTAGTGTAAATGATGGGCATTATTTTATGACTCGTCGATCAAGTTCGTTTCAAAGAAGTTTGATCGGATTGAGATTGGAGACCTGAACTGAGAACTGATTTATAATGCACTTTGTTTTAACTTGATGAGTGTTTCTGATCGTTATCTTCATCCTATATCGAATCCTGGTCCCATAGGTCTTCTTCCCACGAGAATCTCTTGTTGAACAAATATTTTGAGAACGGTTTTCTGCTACACAGTTAAGCATCGTCGCTTCCCGACCGCGCCGCTTATACTAACTTTTCGCTCCTCCACTTTTTTGAACGGGTAAATTTAGCAAGCTGAAATTGGGAATGATAACTGATGCAAAAATACTATATTTTAGCGTTAAAGAGTTGGACCTTCCAAGATGGCGACTGGACACTTTCTTCAAATGGAATGGGGTGTCATACGGTATTTTATTTTCAAGCTCTTACGACTAAGTACTTTATAACTCTGGACTCTAGAGTATAGGCTTACTATCATTCGAAATGGTGATTTGCGAAGCTGCTAAATTTAAGCGTATTTGTACATTGAGTTGCTTGTAATTCAACAACTAATCATAAAAACCTATGTTATATACAGGGTGGCCCATCCATGTGTAGACGGAATATTACTCATAAACAAATACATTTTGGGAAAATTTATTTATGGGATGTTATACACGACATTTAAGGGCAGATTTAGAAAATATTGGCTATTATACAGGGTGTCCCAATTTCGACCTACATATCAAAGTTCTGATTTTTCAAATAGAATGCCTCAAATTTTATTGCATATTTAGATAAACCAATTCAAAAGAAGAAAATTGATATAACATACTATGGGATTTTGGTAATTAGCTACTGAGATATAAGGTGTTTTGTCTAGAAAAACACCCCTATTTGGCAACCCCTTAGTCCGCCATTTTGAAATGTGGAGTGCTGAATTTTTGTATCAAAAAACACTAACATACCTCAGCTTTTATCTTATTTGTTGTTTTTTCGAATTTTAATTTTTGCTCATATAGGGTGGTCAAAAACGCAAATTGTAGTTTTTCTAAAAAATTTCAAATGCATCACTCTGTATATTTGTGCAAGTTTGGATTCAGTTTTTTATAAGCTTTTTTTTGATACTAGACACATAAGGGTTTTTACGGCTATTTTTTCGGTTATTAGCACATCTTTTGTGGAACGGCTTAATTCTTTAACATATCGCATCATCCTTGGAAAAAATAAATTGTTGATTAGTTACAGTCTAAATTAGCTTTGTCAGAATTATAATAAAAACGTGTTTTTCTAAAGAAGAAATGGTAAATATGGTGTTCGTTTTGGGCGAAGCCCAAAGAAATAGTTTCTTAGCATCTCGCATTTACAAGCAACGGTACCCTAGTATGCGATATCCAAGGCCGGAAACATTTTCCACACTACGAGAACGTTTTGAATCAAGTGGAGCAGTGGAATATAGTAAAAAATGTATAAATAATCCCAGTGTCACCAATGAGGCGAATCAGTTGGAGGTTATATTAAAGTGCACGGCAAATTGAAGCAGAAACTGATATATGCCGAACTTCTGTCCAAAAGATTATTCACAAGCATAGGTACCAGCCATATCACCTATGCTTGCATCACGGTCTTCGTCCTCAAGATTTCGCAGCTTGAATGGAGTTTAGTAGAATAATGCTAAATAACGTTAGTGAAGACACTACTTTCCTGGATAAGGTTCTTTTTAGCGATGATTCAACTTTTAACAGCATAGGTGTTGTCAACAGGCATAACATGCACTATTATGCGACGGAAAACCCTTACTGGGTTAGGCAAATAAATTTTTAAAATAAATGGATCTTGGATGTTTGGGGAGGAGTTATTGGCAGACAAGTTATCGGGCCTTTCTATTTCGACAACAGACTAACAGGTACAGAATGCTTGAATTTTTTGACGTGACGGCGTACCTGCGCATTATCATAATCGTGTGCCTAACTATTTGGACACCTGGAATAACAATCGTTGGATCGGTCGTGATAGGCCTATATCTTGACTTGAAGCCGATTTATACTGTTCAGATTGCTCTTAGTTTTTACGTCAAACCTTTTTTCTTAGTTGCAATATGGAACTAGCCCACTGTTTGTCTTTTGTTTCCATGGATGAAGTGATTTTTTTCCTCAATTTCGGTGCATTGTTCTATTAAAAGCTTAATAACTCAAAAAATAGTGATTTTATCTGAATCAAACCTTATACCAAAAAAAAGCTTATAAGAAATTGAATCCAAACTTGCAAAAATATACATAGTGATGCATTTGAAATTTTTGAGAAAAAGTACAATTCGCGTTGTTGACCACCCTGTATGAGCAAAAATGAAAATTCGAAAAAGTAACAAATGAGATAAATGCTGAGGTGTGTAAGTTTTTATTATACAAATTCAGCACTCCAAATTTCAAAATGGTGGATTGAGGGGTTGCTGAGGTGGACGGTTTTTCTGGACAAAACACCTTATATCTCAGTAGCTAATTACCAAAACCCCATGGTATGTTATATCAATCTCCTTATTTTGAATTGGTTTATCCAAATATGCAATAAAACTTGAGGAATTCCATTTAAAAAATCATTACTTTGATATGTAGGTCAAAATTGGGACACCCTGTATAATTGCTAATATTTTAGAAATGTGGCCTCAAATGTCATGTATAACTTGCCATAAATAGATTTTCCCAAGATGTATTTGTTTATGAGTAATATTCCGTCCACACATGGATGGGCCACCCTGTATATATATATATAAATGTGCAATTAAATGTAAGACGTTCCATATAAAAAAATGCCGGATTTCAATGTTATTTTTCTAAATTGGATGTATCATGCATGCATCTGGATAGATACTTTCAAGAAAATAAGACTGATATATGATTAGTATCTGTTGATGTTGAGCTGTCAAGTTATAGGCATTTCAATGTACGATACAATAACCCTTAACTTTGACAGCCCGCCAATCCGCCGTTTTAAAAGATAGTAAACTGATACTTTTGGGTTTTGACGTACTCATAATGAGCTTCAAAATGAGGTATCACATGACCCCCCGTTACATTTAAATCATTGTCCACGGTGGCGTCCTACCGCCGTCTTGAAATTTTCAAATATCACTTTTACGATAATTTACAAGATGTCTCGAAAGTTGGGACTCTCCTTTTGAGAAAGAACTACTTTGCGGTGAAACAACAGCGAACAAGTAAAAAAAATGGTGATTTTTATTACCTATTTGTCGTGTAATAATTGTATCATCTCAAATTTTAATTTGCTAACAAAACGGTTTAAAAAATAAGTCGTGGGACCTTTTTGCACTATGTATGATATCGTATGAAGACTCTCGATTTTGGATTAATCCTTCCTGGAGGATAAGCAGATATTTCGATTCTGCATGCGAGACCAATGTTTGCGTCAGCACTATCGACCAAAGGTGTTGATCTCTTTGAGTTAAATGGGCGAAAATTATAAACGTGATCTGGATGGATCAATCCAAATTGGATATTTTCGGTATAACTGAAGAAAACTTACGTACAACACGCTTCTGCAAATGGATCTGAGAGATCTCGCATTTTTCTGTTGCACATAATGGATAGGATCTTCAATAGAACAGGATATCACAGACTTTCTGGATTCTTTATTCAACCGAGATGATCACACTTATCTACGCTGTAAAAAAACTGTTTAGGTAGTAGGAGGTAGGCAATATGTTGCGGTTGTTATTGGTTCCTAAAGATGAAATATTTTTTTGAATTGAGACTCTGCCGCGCCGCGGTTTGGTTATACCTACCATAAAGTATATTCACTTATGATTTTTGTTAACATCCCACGTAGATACGCTCCTTAATATCTGATATGCATACATGTACTGTCACGCGTTCTTAAAGCCAGTTGAGTCATGTCAATGTCCAAGATACATATTTATGGCTATTCAATGAAAAAAATCAATATCTTTCTGTGCATACCAAATAGGCATAAATGTCACATCTATTAATTTTTATGTCGTCACTTATACAATTGAATAATAAATCAAGTCGCGTACGGTTCCTATACGTTTGAAAATTTGAAAGATCGTAAAGTATAAGTAAGCTCTGCTCACATGGAGGGTTATAAAATAAACAATGGAGATGATTGGAAAGCACCGTAGACAGAGCTTCCGTATCCGAGACAAGAACTCAAATGAATAATCATCAATCAATGTATAGAACAACAGCCAGCAACGACCAGACTTTCGTTATTTTATAAAACCTGAAAGTTTCTCTGAGTATGTCCCCGACACAGGTAGGAATAATCAGCGACTATAAAATTTGAATAGTGCTTACGTTGGCGGGCAACAGGTAACAAAGGTGTATAAACTAGTACCTCAAATTCCCTGAAGTATAAAGCCCAGTTTTTCGTAAGAAAAGTTTTCTGTTCCTCTATTTTGTCCCTATCTACTTACCTCTTCAGTTTTTGGATAATTCATACAGGGTGGCGAAGAAGGAAAAGGAACATCCTATATATTTTCTCATTTTTTTTATTTCTCTTTCCACATTAGTCACCAATGTGAAACTGTGGAACATTCGGATTCATTTCTTGCAGCGAGTAGGTACACACTGAAACCTATTTTCACAGCGTTTTTGTCAATGGGTGATGTCAGATTTTGTTCCCACTATGCGGCGCTTGTGTGGTTGGGGAGTGAAAGCTGTCAAACATTCAAGGTGTGTAAATTAAGTAATGAGACTGACAACGCAGCGTTCGATCTGGCAACACTGGAGGCGCCGGGTTTGAAGGGGAGACAGGGGAACATGAGATCCGCCTTCAGTATCGGAGTTCCAGCACTGTTATGAAGAGAATAACCGTCTCGAGCGTTGTGTGGCTTCAGAAGGAAGTTATTTTAAGAGTGATAATATAAAATTGTAATTATATTTAAATAGATAAATTTATATACGTCAGTTTTATCACTTAATTTACAGACCTCGTAGATGGGAAAAGGACAGATTTGATAGAAAGGTAACCCTATTTTTTCACGTAAACAGTTGATCAGCCGTTGACATGTTTGTCTGTTAATATCACAACCACCCGCAAGAGTTCATTGTTTAAAAATACACTCTAATAGGGCATATCGCAAGTTATTTGGCTATATATTATATTATCCTTACAGAAACCGATGTGGACACATATGGAGACCCCATCATTGAAGAAAGTCCTGTATTTGGAATTTACGACGAGAAGGGTGTTTTCCGGAGGGTAGCTCTCCCCATCACTTACCAGAAGCCACAAAGCAGAGATCGTAGCATCAGTTACGCTTACGGAGACCACGAGTAAGTGTTAAAATTGTCTATTTAGTATATCAATGCCTAGCTTTGCAAAACTCATTTGTGAACTTGCTTGAGGACAATATATTCTCATATATCTGCTTAAAAAAATGGGTATTTCGTAAAGTGGGTTTCTGGTCCAAAAATGGGATCTGAAATACACTAACGCCATCTGAGATACAGAAGTAAATCACAATCATACATTTAGAAATCCACTTTGAAAAGTGTTAGAGTGTTTGGTTCTGTTACTATCTGATGGATGGTGCTGGGGTTTTCAATCCCTTTTTGGTCTCGCAAATGAATGCCTATTTTAACTGAGTAACTTCTAGAGGTGTTGAAAAAGTTACTATTTGTTACTCGCGTAGGGTAGAGTGGGGTTAACTGAACAGGTAGGTTAACTGAACACATCGATGTTCCTGCCATCTAGTAATGATGAATTAAACTTGATTTTGCCTTAAAGCGTCTTTTGTTACGTGTGTTGACACTGTTCGGTGCAGATTTCTTTTAAGTCGGTTCTAATCTCGTAAATCAGCAAACATATTTTTAATGGCCGCCACGTAAAATTTGTGCTCCCAAGTTTTTTTGTGTTACAGTTAGCAAAATAGAGTTTTTAAATTGGTTTGACGTATATTTTGTTCCAGTAAGTATTTTAGCATTTATTTCTTGTGTTTACCTAAGCTTAACATTATTTTTTAATCAAATTTTTCTTTTGCTTATGTATTGGTGCACAGTGGGTATAACTGGACATCTCATGTATGTGGTTATATGAACAGGTGTTCAGTTAACCTGCGTTATTTATTTATTATTATTTTGTCTACAAATTTAGTTTATTTTTTAGAATATGCCAAGAAAAAGACTACGTACTACCAATAACAGATCATATAGTGTAGCAGATCTTAGACAAGCATGTGAAGAAGTCCTGACACATGGTCGAACAACTCGAAGTGTTGCACTTCAGTTTAAAATCCCAAGAATTACTTTAAAAAGGTATGTCGATAAATGTCGGGAAAAAAACAACTTGGATATAAATTTTCGCCCCAACAACGAACATCTTTTGGCTTTTAGTCCCGATGAAGAATTACTTCTTAAAAAATACTTAGAGCATGCATCTAACATTCAGTATGGCTTGTCTTCTAAACAAGCTCGTATTCTAGCTTACGAGTTTGCGGTGGCCAATGGCAAAACCATAAAAGAAAGTTGGTCCCGAGAAGCAATGGCAGGCAAAGAGTGGATGTTTAGATTTATGAACAGGCACAACTTTTCGTTGAGGACGCCAGAACAAACAAGCTTAAGTAGAGCAACCAGTTTTAATAAGACAAATGTGGAGGCATTTTTTAAAAATTTTAGAGAGATTAAAGAGAGATATAATTTGCAATCTAATGATATATACAATCTAGATGAATCCGGTGTAACCACAGTCCATAAACCTCCTAAGGTTCTTGCAATTAAAGGAAAAAGAAATGTAGGCCAGATGACGTCGGCTGAAAGAGGGACGCTCGTAAGGAATTATTGGAGCTACAGGACAATATGTTCCTCCTTTTTTAATATTTCCCCGAGTACACTTTAAAGAAAATATGCTCCATGGAACTCCAGCTGGCTCTAAGGGTGGAGCTTCGCCTTCTGGATGGATGAACAGTCAGTTGTTTCTTCCTGTGTTGCAGCATTTCGTACAAAACGAGAGACCATCTAAAGAACATCCCAAACTAATAATCCTTGATAATCATGAGAGTCACTTAGGTATTGCAGCACTAAATTTTGCTAAGCAAAATGGTATACTCCTTTTGACATTGCCACCCCATTGCAGCCACAAGCTGCAACCATTGGATTTAGCAGTATTTGGGCCATTTAAAAAATATTATGGTGCAAGTTGTGACAGATGGATGGTAAATCATGCCGGAAAACCTATCACTATTTATGACATCGGATGTCTGGTTGGAGAGGCTTTTTTGCAAGCGTTTACTCCAAAAAATATATGCAGTGGATTTCGTGCAGCAGGAATAGAGCCGTTTAATGACCAAATATTTTCGGATGAAGAATTTCTTTCGTCATATGTTACAGATAGACCAGGGAAAACATCAGAGGAAGAGGCACCACAAGCTGGGTCGTCACAAGATAATACATCACTGCCTAAACCAATTCAACATGGCATGACAGATCCTGTTCTGTCACAATTTCAGCTCTCAAAATATCAAGAATTACAAGCCGGACCATCACAAGCTGAATCGTCGAGCACTGCTAACCTACAAACTGAAAAATCACAAACCAAACCGACTTTATCTTCAATTGAGATAAAAAAGCCGACATTTCAAATTATAACTCCTGAACAGATCCGTCCTCACCCCAAAGCTGGTGAACGAAAGTCTACAATTCGAAGAAAGAAAAAATCCCTGATTTTGACAGACACTCCAGTCAAAGAGAACATAGAGGAAGAAGCAAGACTTCGAGAAGAAAAAGCACAAAAAAAACCAAAAGAACTAACAAGAAAAAAGAGGCAGTAAAAAGACGTATTCTAGAAGACAGCTCTTCTGATGATGACAGTGTTATCTATGAAGAAAGCTCGGATTCTTTAGAAGAATTTGATGCATATGACGATAGTCCACAAGCTGTGACAAAAGGCGATTTTGTAATCGTGAAAGTGTATGGGCAAAATAAATTAAATGTTGGTGAAATTATTCATGCTGTAAATGATGGTTTTGAGGTTACTTTTTTAAAACGCCACAAAGAAACAAAATATTTTTTTAAAAATAATGAAAATGGCTTTGTTGTAAAAGCTGATATTGTTTGTAAGTTACCCATGCCAGCCAAAAGTAACAGCGCTAGATATGCCAACATGGTGTCATTTCAAGTTGATTTAAATGAATTTGACTTTACAGTTTATTAAAATTACCTACAATATTTTCATACATGTTCAGTATGTTTGACTTTACAGTTTATTAAAATTATCTATAATATTTTAATGTATCTTCAGTATGTTTCTTATTATAAATAAAAATGATTGTTAAAAAGTGTTGACATATTTTCTATGATATATTTTTAACATTTTTATTATAGCTAGTCGCCTTATTCGCTAGAGGGCTAGACTTGTATTTAGGGTATTAGGTTGGTAATAGTAAATGATGGAAAGCTTGCCAGCCTTCTTATGGTTTAGTGCCCTCAATTTTCCATGCATGGCCATTTTTGCTGTTTAACAATTTATGACAAATTTATTGTATATTTCTGTCAATTAAATAACAAAAATGGCAGCGCATGAAGATTCCAGGGCACTAAATCATAAGAAGCTGACAAAATTTCCATGTAGAAAGTGTTAAGTAAAAGTAAATTTAAAAAATATGTCTTGTTTGTACCTCTGTTCAGTCAACCTGCATAAGTGGTCCAGTTAACCTGACAGGCAGGTTAACTGGACAATTTGATAGGTTTTAACAAAAGTCAATCTGTCATACACATAAATTTAAATTTAACTTTAAACATTACGTTTTCCAATTACTTACATAACTACCAAAGCATGGTCACAAAGGTATGTTTTTAGCAACGATTTACTGGTCAAAAACAGAGTTTAAATTTTGGTGGGTCCAGTTAACCCCACTCTACCCTACTCGTTACCCAGAGATAGAAGATAAGAAATGTGGTGCATTCCTGATGGTGCTCCTGCATATATTAGCATTCACGCTAGGGAATTTCTAAATGAAGCGTATACGGATCGCTGGATAGGACATGGGGGAACTCAATCTTGGCAGACATGTTCAACAATTCTTGTGATAATTAAGTTAAATAGTATTAGTTTATTTGATCCACAGAAATTGTCAAAACCTCTTGCAAACTTGTTTTTTTAATTTTCATGCATTGCAGAATCGCTAAAATCTCATGTGGTAGTCTGTAGGTAATATTTATTCAAGTAGAATCAAATTAATTACGCAAAAACAGTGCATCGGACGGAAAAAAGTCAAGAGGTCAAATTAACTGCAAAAAAAATGAGGATTTCAAAAATGATTTTTATTTTGAGAAAAGTAATGGCGTACTATTTTTTTTAAATCTCCAGTATACATATAGTACGGACGCCTCTGGTAGAAATATTAAAAATTTTTACATCAAAAATGCCTACTGATGCTTAGTAAGCGCATGTCAAATTTCATGGAAATATCTAGAACAGTATTAAAGTTATGATGAGAAAACGATTTTTTCTTGGAGTTTCAAAACCTGTAGCTCAAAAGTTAAGCGGTTTAGATCATACGTTCATATAAACTTTTCTTCATAAAATGAAAATCATATTCTGTATTTTTGGCCTTCAATTGAATACACACTGTATAGATGATCTTGGATTTGAAAAGTAGGAGCCAAAACCAATATTCAATTAAGAATTTGTTCTTGCCCTTCTTTTTTGCTCCCTGCTTTCTTTCGTCCTATATACTAATCCTGAAAGGGGGAATAGCGTTACACATTCTAAAGGACTCCACTACCTTTCATTAGTTTTTTCTCATTAACCTTCTCGAACTTGAAAAGTAATTTTAAAAAAAATTTTTAAGAATAAAGAAGGGTCCGGTTTGCACAACTAAAACCAAAAACATGTTTATTTTGTTTTGTAACCCTACAGGATATCAACTGCAGCACTGCCTCATCCAATAGAAGCACAAAGTAAAAACATTTCATGTTCAAGAGCACTAAATATACATAATTCTTCTTCGTTCATTTTTTTCAGGAGAGATCCATACGCCTCAAGAATGGACCTTTACAGCAGACTGGATGACTACCACAACAGAGACTCCACACTGCCTATCTATGATGATGTCAGACGAAGAAAACCTGATAATTTCGGTCTTAGTCAACAGGGACATTTGAAAATAGATTACTCGTGTAGTTGGAATAATCTTAACAAATACATGAGAGACAACTAAATACATAATATACTGGTTCACAAACTTTGATACGCATCTAATGATGTGTACAAAGAATATTTATTTTAAGTGTGAAAATTTTATAGTATTATCGACTTGAGTAGAATTAGATAATATATGAAATATACAATAACCTATATATTTTGTTTAATATTTAAACTGTATTAATGTTTAGGGAATAGTGTATGGAATCAGTATTTTACATTGTATATATTTGCAATCTTGTATGTGTATCATAAATCAAAATATGTAATATAAGACTGGGAAATACCATAAACTGTACAGAATACATAATAAAGAGGGATAGAATGCAAGTTGCAGTGGGCTGTGAAACAAGTGAACCTGTAAATGCTGAGGTATTCCGCTGTCGCGATATTCTTAGCGTAATTTTAAGCTTCCTATATAAAGATGTGTTTCACATATTACATGCTGTATATACACTATTTTTCACACATGTCAACATGTGACAAAAAATAACTGCTGATCATTTAGTTGCATTCAATATAACTCATATCATTGAGCAGTAACAACTCCGACATAAGTTATTTAGCATAAAGTAATTAACAAAATTTTGGTGTTCAATCAGAATTAACCAATTGATATAGATGCTAATGATCATGCCTATATTTTAAATCTGCCAAGAATTCTGTGCTTTTTGTAAATAATAATAATAAATATACAAATGGGATGTTAATAGTATACAGGGTGATTCACAAGTCGTGACCAAAAATCAAACATCACACACACACAGGACCGCATTTTAAGCGGGTCCTCTATTTAACATTTTTTTCTTCGAAGGATTCATTAAAAATAAAAAACAATTTTTTGAATATCTTCAAAATCGTCAACTGGAATGAACTAAAATTTGGTACGAGGATTTACCTAAGTGTTGTCCGCATTCAGAAGTGTTCACTTAAAACTAACGTGCATCAGTGGCGGAGATACAGGGGATTAGTGGCATTATTTTTCCAAATAAAAATAGTACCTACACCACTGTTTTTTTTCGGGACGCGCAATTTTTCGAATTTTACCTTCAATTTGCTACAAATAATTACTCTTGTGTTCTTGCGTAGAGTGTGTAGTGGTTCAGTGAGGTGCGCGGCAACTCGGCAACAGTGGACGAAATTGTGGTAGATCGAGCGAGGGGGCAGTTGCCCTTCGCCGCCGAGAGAGGCAACAGGTGACGTGACCATCTTCCGGATTTAAAAATTACCGGGTTCCATGTTTTTTTAGTTAGTGAATTATTTTGTGCCTTACTACCATTAAAGTTTGTTAGCCATATCGCCGTCCTTATTACTGAAACCCACGAAAAACCCTGAGTAATATTGTGTAAGCTCGGATCCACTTCATTTGGCGCCCAACTCGTGGCCAGTAGAACGGCGTAGCGCGATACGGTTGCAAGGTGTTAGATAGAGAAGCAACGAGACGCGACGAAAACGGTACGCGTAGGTGAAGACGGTTGATTTTGGCGGCACGACGACGTAGAAACAGTCGTTGAGGCGTTGCTGTGTTCAAGCGGCACGAGCCAGGCGGTGTTGTCGGTTGTAAGAGGAGTAAGCAGATCTGGGTGAGAAGTCATTTTCATTTTTGGAAAGCTGAGGGTGTGTATGCTGCTGGGGGGTTCTGTACGAGCACCGAGGCGCTGGTAGAGAAGCAGTGAGGCGTTAAGAGATAGCTGGCGGAGCAGAGGGGATATGACTGATTATTTACTGTGTTGAAACAGTCATTGTAACAAAAAAAAAACTTTCCTTGGTTTAGTTTACTGTAGTATTGTAACAATTTGTCGTTTAGGTAAGCTGTAGAAATGTCTAGCAGAAAGTCGCGGAGAGGCAGGGCAGAGAGTACAAAGGAGGTGCAGGAGGACCTTGAGTCTTTAGTTAGAAATTTGGCAATATCAGTGACAGAGTTAAAAAGTACGGTAGGGCAACTAGCTGAGAAGGTGGCAACGTCTGACACACGATATAAGGGCCTGATGTCTGGAATGGAGACAGTGCCGGAGACTGTTTGTACTTCTAAAGGAATAGATGATTGTTCGACTGTAATTAAAGATAGATCCTATATAATAAACTGGAAAGAGTTAGGGGGTGGTAATGTCACATTTTCAAACTATGGGCAAATGCACCCAATGCTATTTTTAACGAAAATTGAAAAAATATTTAGCGATGCAGGTGTTCCTGAGCATGCGCAGTTGGGTTTAGCTGTTGGTTGCTTAAGAGGTTCGGCGGCCGATTGGGCTAGCGTCAAGGAGGATTGTTTTGCCGACTATGTTTCATTTCGTCTAGCGTTTAAAAATAGATTCTGGAGCATTGAAAAACAACGAGAGTTGTATATGACGTTGGTCTACGGTACGCACTCGTATGGCAGTCGAGCAGAATATTTCTTGAATCTGGTGGCGCAGGCAAAGTTTCTTGATAATAAAATTCCGATGCAAAATGTAATTGGAATGTTGGTAAAACATTTTGATGTGGAAGTCCAGCGGGGCATGATTATTAATAATTTTACGTCGCCTGATACGGTAGAGGAATATCTGAGACGTATTGACGAATTGTCTACTGTGGGGGGTTCGAATAGGAATATGAATAATGCGCAGGGTTATAGTAATCGATCTGAAAATAATCGAATAAATTCCGAGAGAGAGATATCGAGAGATAAGCGGTCGACCGCTAGAGGAAATAATGAGGGACATACCGTGTGTTCACTGGCTTGCATGGGGGATCCAGATCTTTTAAGCGACCTGGAGGATATAGTGCAGGATGATGAAAATGTTTCGCCGACCATATCGATACATATTTTTGGTACGTTGGTAGAAGTATTGATCGACAGCGGCTCAGATATATGCGCAATCTCGGAGAAATTCTATTCAGAGTTAAGCAACCTCGGGAAATTTCCAATTTTACCGGTCATACTAGGAGTGATCTCTGTAGCAATAGGCGGTAAAACGCAGAAGATAAAGTCGCAAATCTTTATTCCAGTTCAATTAGAAGGAATAGATATGGATGTGAACTGTTTGGTTATTCCACAACTCAATTGCAATTTGATATTTGGATCAAATTGGTTATCCAAGCATCAAGCACGTTTGGATTATCAATATTCACAGGTGAAGCTGATGATAGAAGGGGTTTCCGTAAATACGGAGCTGTCATTCCGGATTGATCCGCAGAAAATATCTATAAACCTCTGCGAGTAAAATGATTATGTGCTTGATGAAGTCGAAAATAAAGCTAGCAGGGTTACGCCACTGGTAGAGTACAGCGTTGATGACGGTGATTCCCGCAGCAAAGGCTACAGCGCGGAGGATATTCAGGCAGCAGCAGCGAAAACTACTTTGAGTGGGAGTGCTAAGGCTTCACTTTTAAGTATTTTGGAAAAATATAGGAATACATTCTCTGATACACCGGGACGCGTCGTCAACTATTTTCATCAAATTGAGCTAGTGGATGAAAATGAATTTAATTTTGTGGCTTATCCTGTTCCTATGCTTTATCGGGATGAAGTTAGAAGACAGATTGCTGAAATGTTAGCGGCCGGTGTTATTCAAAAGGAAAGAACTTCCTACATTTCGCTGTTAGTTTGCGTGAAGAAAAGGGATAGGAATATTCGCGTGTGTTTGGACGCTCGGGGGCTGAACAAGATGAAAAAGGATTTCGTGAATCCTCCCAATCAGTCTGAATTGATGGCCAATTTTAAACAGGGGCAAATTATGAGCACAATAGACTTGACGCAAGCATATTGGCAAATTCCAGGGTTGCCGGATCATACCAAATATCTTGGGTTTGTGTTCGAGGGTGAAACATATAGTTTTTGTCGATTGCCATTTGGGTTATCTACTTTCATGGCAAGTCTTATTCGATGCTTAAATAAGATACTGGAAGGCTGTAATGATTTCGCGCAGTCATATGTTGATGATTTATTAATTTACTCGGAGAACATAGCGGATCACTTAAGGCATTTGAAGACGATTTTTCAGAGACTTAGTGATGCCGGAATTACAATTAAACTAAGAAAATGTCAGTTTATTAGGGAAAAGGTACATTTTCTAGGTCATGTGATCACCTCGAGGGGAATCGAAATAGACGAGGGGCGTGTCAAAAATATTTCTGATTTTCCTGTTCAACGAAATATAAGAGAGCTGCGAGGGTTCTTGGGTCTGGTCAATTATGAACATCGATTCTGCGCCGGGTATGCCGAATTGACCATGCCATTGTTGAAGTTGCTGAAGAGGAGAAAAATGGCGCTGGGAAGCGATTAAATGGAGAATTTTAGAGCTATTAAGACAGCCTTCCTAAAGTCCATGATGCTTGTTCATCCTGATTTTAAGCGCACTTTTTATATTCAATGCGATGCTTCCGCATATGCCGTGGGGGGCAGTCTTTACCAGATTAGCGATACGGGGGAGAAACAATATGTTTGCTTCATGAGTTCCGTTTTGAAAGGAAGTCAAATAACTACACCGTAACGGAAAAGGAAGCTTGGCGGGTTGTCTGTTGTTTACGTTTGTGGCGCTTCGATGTAAACTGTACGACATTGAAGGAGGATTCAGGTGTGGCGTATGAAAAACTGAAGAGGGAGGCTGCAAAAAGGGTAAAGAGGGCTAAAGTGATGAAACCCTTTTACTTTTGACCCGGGCGATAAGGTTCTAGTTAAAACGCATCCTCATTCGTCCGCCGAAGCTAAACTAATTTCTAAATTCTTTTTACTGTATGATGGACCATATACTGTGTTACAACAAGCGGGACCCAACTCCTATGTCATTGGACATCTTGATGGTAAGATTCATTCTAAGGAAAATGTAATCAATCTCAAAGCTTATAAGCAGCCTAGCGATGTTGTACTGGAGTAATGTTCCCGGTATTGCCTTGCACCCTCTGCTCTGTTTCGAGACTTAAATCTATGTTACCTCGATTTAAGTGGGGGGTTGTGTAGTGGTTCAGTGAGGTGCGCGGCAACTCGGCAACAGTGGACGAAATTGTGGTAGATCGAGCGAGGGGGCAGTTGCCCTTCGCCGCCAAGAGAGGCAACAGGTGACGTGACCATCTTCCGGATTTAAGGATTACCGGGTTCCATGTTTTTTTTAGTTAGTGAATTATTTTGTGCCTTACTACCATTAAAGTTTGTTAGCCATATCGCCGTCGTTATTACTGAAACCCACGAAAAACCCTGAGTAATATTGTGTAAGCTCGGATCCACTTCAAGTGCACCGTTTTCGTAAAAGTGAAAAAAGAAATTAGATAATCAAAGCTCTATTTCAATGAATGTTTAAAAAGACCAGCATTCTGACGGATACCAGTGCAGCATCTGTTTAATAAAAAAAAACGTATTGTCTATTCTTTCGTGTAACTGATAAACATTGTTAATTTGTTCAGCATTCACTAGTTGTTTAACACGTTAACGGCCACGTGCTTATCTGTGAAATTTACCACCGGGCCAATTTATAATTTTCATTGTTTTGAGATGCTTTTAGGTAGTATTGCTCAAATGTCTGGAGTATTTTGTGAAAATATTCGAAGTTTTGGAAAAAAATGCAAAATAAGGATCGGTCCCCAGGGACCGCCGTGGCCCACCAAGAAAACTATATTGCAAAAGCACGGTCGGTCCCGCCCGGCGGTCCTTCGGTAATGTCCGCCTTTCATCGATGAGCGCTAAAACGAAGCACGTGGTCATTTCGTTGCGTTTCAGTTAGCTATGGGCAGAATCGAATGATTCTAATAATCGGATAGTTAGTATTCGAATGATTTTAAGAATCGATATATCACTCGAATGATCATTCACATGTTGTAAACATCGTTCAGTCAGCAGTTCTGATTTCTGATTCTCGTTTCTCGCTGCCGCGACGCCGCGAGCGATTTGAACAACGATTGCAGTGTTGCCGCTTTGCCAGTAATTACTTGCATTTGCAAGGAATGAGGAGCTTTGCAAGTAAACTTGCAAGGAATGGGTGCTCTGGAGGAATTTGCAAGTAATTGATGCGATGTTCATATTTTATGGATTAAAACATTCGTAACAGTTGCCATATTAGCATAACATTCTATGATACGGCGTGCGGGATTCAACCTAGAACATGGAGCCGAGCCAGCTGAAGTGAAAAAACAAATCGGGATAGAACGCATGATCACTAAGTAGGTGCTTCTGTTATCTGTCATTTTTCTCGGGACCATAAAGCCGCTGTGACTCTCAAGCCGCAGCAGTCTTGAGTCTTAGCAGAGCACTGAGGAGTAAAAATGGCCGTACTGACTGAAATATGAATACTCATCGTGAATCAATCAGTCGGTAGATATACATCTATTTTTGCGGAACACTCGTCACTCGGAATTGGAGGTTGTGTTTGGAGGTATGAGAAGTCATAGCACAGGTTCACCAAAAATTCATTCAGCGGTAGAATCGGTAGAATTAGACCTGAAGGAGATTCGAATACCTGTCATAACTAAACGAATAAAAACATTGAACTTTGCCAGTAATTGCAAGTAAACTGTCAGGTATTTGCAAGGAATTGCAAGTAAAACTGTCTGGTACTTGCAAGTAATTTGGCCACAACGCTGTGGCAACACTGATGAATGATTTTGTTTTAGTTGTTTTCGAACTTCGTGACGTGACGGGTGGTGTTTCGCTCAGTGGTGTTTTTCTTTTGCGGGTGATTTACGTTCGTCTTGTCTGTTTTGTTTAATACTAACTTTATCAGGCTTGGGTAAATTAAAATAAGGTAGTGTATATTCGTCCGTACATGTGCGGTCGACGTGACGTTTTGTTTAAACGGCCGTACATGTTTTAATTTGCACTGCTTAAAATAAATTAATCGTCCGGTTAGGTTAGCGCTTTCTTTAGAGGTTTTAATAATATTTCAATATGTACTAACATTTCAATAAACCATTCACCTGATCGAACTTAGGCAAGAATATCGAATGTGCGGCCGTTTAAACAAAACGTCACATCGACCGCACATGTACGGACGAATATCCAGTGCCTTAAAATAAATCTAAGTGTAAGTTTTTCTGTGAAAAAATAATTGTACTTTTTATTATTATGTTTTAATTGCAACAATTCTACCGGGAATAATTTTGTTACCGGTACCGGGACTCTAGCCACAGCGTAAATCAAATTCGTTAAATACCGATTTATTATAATTTGCCCATGCCTGATAGAATTATGAGACCTGGTGCTAAAAAATCCGTCGTTTGGGAATATTTTAAAAAATCTTCCAACACAAATTTTGTGCAATGCAATATTTGCAAAAAAGAACTAAAATTTTTTGGGAATACTACAAATTTGAATCAACATTTGAAGCGATTGCATGCAACTCAATTATTAGCAAATGAACCACCCAATAACGACAAGGATTTAGACAATAATGACCAAAAAGTGAATTCATTCAAGCACAAAGAAGATGAAGCTGGTCCATCAAGTAAAACCGATGAAATAATAGGAGAAAATCGAACGGGTTCATCGAATGACTCAACATTCCATCCTCCACCCCTAAAGCGAAGAAAGCAATTAAAATTATTTGGCGCTAAAACCAATGAATTGACTGACGTGGACATAATTGAAATAGATAATGCCCTTGTAAAAATGATAGTAAAAGACTATCAGCCTTTATCTATTGTCGAAGACGAAGGCTTTATTGAATATTCTAAAAGGCTTCAACCATTATATAATTTGCCGAGTAGGAAAAAGCTTTCAAGCATGCTTATCCCACAATTATACGAAAGAGAAAAATTAAAATTAAAAAATATGTTGCGCGAAACAAATAATATTGCAATCACTACGGACTGTTGGAGTTCAGATAGTAATAAATCATATATCACTATTACTTGCCATTTTATATATAGTGACAAAATGCATTCCAATGCTTTAGCTACAAGGGAAATGCTACATTCTCATACAGGAGAAAATCTAGCATTATCCGTAAAAGAAGTTTTGCAAGAATGGGACATATTTGAAAAGGTGTCTACAATTGTTTCAGATAATGCTGCAAACATAAAAACTGCAGTGCAAATACTGAACAAACATCACCATCCATGTGTGGCCCACACTCTTAATTTGAGTGTAAATGAGGCACTTAATGGAAAGCCCTTATTAAGCGCGATACTAAAAAAATGTAGGAGTATTGTTGGACATTTTAAACACAGCAACAATGCTTCTAATAAATTGAAAGCGGTGCAAGAGCAGATGGGGCTTCCTGTTCTTAAAGTGAAGCAAGATGTTCCTACAAGATGGAATTCTTGTCTAGTAATGCTGGAAAGATTATTGGTGATAAAAGATTCCTTGAGTATTACTATTACCAGTATTTCCAGTGCTCCAGAATTTTTAGATGCTCAAGAATGGACTATAATAAAAGATTTAATTCCTATTTTGAAGCCAGTGGAGGTTATCACCACAATCCTATCTGGCGAAAAGTACCCTACAATGTCTTCAATAATACCACTCATAAGAGGATTGCAGCATGCGCTAGTACGTTTCAGTACTGAAAATGAGGTCTGCACTCTTTTAAAAAATGATTTAGTAGATATTATTTCACGTCGTCTTGGAATTCTTGAAGTAAATAAGACTGTCGCGAAGTGTTCATTTTTGGACCCAAGGTTCAAAAAGTTGGGATTCGGGAACGAAACGAATTCTTCTAATGCTCAGAAATGGGTGTTTGAAGAACTGGTCCAACTGATAAGAAAGAAAAATGAACTAAATATAAATGACTTGGAGGAAAATAGACAGGAAGATGACTTAAGTAATCAAAATCCATCCAAAGACAATGATTTCGGAGTTTGGTTAAATTTTGACACAAGGTTATCTACAGTGAAGTCGACAGTTACCCCTACTACTGTTGCTACCTTAATAATTCGTCAATACTTGGAACTGCCTTTTGTAAATCGAAAAGAAAATCCATTAGAATTTTGGAAAGCACACAAACAAAGTATGCCTGAGCTCTATGAGCTTGCACTTAAATATTTAACAGTTCCTGGTACATCTGTACCCTCGGAGAGGATATTTTCGAAATGTGGACAACTAACCAACTTAAGACGAAATCGCCTATCTCCAAAAAACTTAGACCAAATAATTTTTTTAAATAGTTCTAATTTAGACTAGTATTATTAATTCAGAGTTTATGTTTGTATGGTACAAATATTTTGTTATGTCATGAAGTTTAATTTTATTATTTTATTTTATTATTATTCTAATATTTTGTTTTAGAAATTAACCTATATAATAATATATTATGTTTGCAGTTTTAAATCAAAGTTTAAGAAATGTAATTAAGTTTTATTTTACTGTTCAGAACAATAAGTTTGTTTTAGGAATAAATGTTTATTTTTCCAGTTTTAAACCAAAGTTAAATAAACTTTTTGTTAACATTAGTTTTATTTTTCTGTTATTATGTTACATATTTCCAAGCAGATTTATTATTATTATTATTACATATTTTGTTGCAAGGAATAAAGTTATAGGTAATGAATGCTCAATTCCAATCATGTATTGAGTTTGAGGTTTTAAGTTTTAACACCAAGATAGAATATGAAATTATCAAATCAATATAAATTACTGCTGTTATAAATATAATTAATAATCAGATAAACTAATATGCATAAAATTGAAATAAACTTTCGCCACTTGGCACATAATATACGTTAAAAAAACTATTGAGAGAAATCTGCTAAGGCACCCTATATTGTTATTCCCAACTAATAAAAAAATAGTTCGATCGAAATAGAAAGAGCTATCAAAAGAATGCGCTTGAAAATTTAGATTTGTGATTCGATTATATTACCACACATAATAATAAAATTACGATGCGACAACATAAATTCTCAAGCGCATTTTTTTGGTAGCTCTTCCTATTTCAGTCGAAATTGTCGAAATATACCTACCACCAGGGCCGGCGCTAAGACTTTTGACGTCACGGGCAAGCCCAATTCTGCCGCCCCCCCTCCCACTTTTTTTCGTGCGCTCGGAAATCATTTAACATAGAACTCACGTATGTTAGACAATAATGCATAGTAATAGTTTTTTGTTTTCACACTACACATTTATTTATATATTTTGATTCTTAACAGTCTATGTACTCTATGTTACACCTATGTTCCTAACGCCGGCCCTGCCTACCACTTTTCGGGCCAGACCGCCAATTATTTCATAGATACGGCTGGGCTCACTGCTCACGCGTTGCTGCATGCGAAAGATGATTCACGAATGATCGCTCGAGACATCTGGTGCGAGACGCGCAGCGGCAGCATCGGTTTTATTTTGTTTCGAGCGGTCACACATTTGATTGAAGAGTGAATTATCATTCGAATCATTTGGTTGAAGTATTCGAGATATCTCGAATGATTTTGATAATCGAATGACCGATTATTTTTCATTCGAATGATCCCATCACTAGTTTCAGTTACTGTAGCGGGTCGGTGCAGCTAGGCGTCAGCGCATTTATTCATGATAATGGATCACGTAAATGTTCGCAATCGGACTAAACAGTTGATATTGTTGTCAAAACTTCAGAAGTGTGATGAAAATGATGGTAAGAAATTACCTACAGGGATATCTTTCGGAAGTGAAACTGGCTTTTTTCACTTTTGTTGTATAACCCTGTACAATAAACAATTTTGTTAAGAGGTTAAGTTCTGCTAAATTTCAGAATCCAGCGAAGATGAACCAAGCATTTATGGCTCATCGGACTCAGTTGTAGATCCAAACTATTCCCCTAGTGAAGATTCTGTGTCGAGCGAGTTGGACAACGTTCCCACAACCAGCAACACTGATAAGAAGGTAAGTCTAAAATATTTTCCAAACATCTGTGTTCTAATTGTATTTTTTTTTTTAGAAAACACTTCCTAACGCTCAGAGTCCACCGGAAGTTTCAAATATTGGTTCAAATCTCGTAGAACAATCAAGTAGTTCAGATTCGGAAGAAAATCAGAGTAATGTGGTGCAAGTGGCAGGATGGACTATACCACAAGGCCATCACTTGGTTTTTCCAAAGAATTTTGTTCAAGACCAAGGAATTTGTCCAGAAATAGCAGCTGCCTTGCAAGGAGGTACTCCGTACGATTTCTTTTCGCTTTTTCTGGATAACGAAATTTTAGACCTGATGGTAGAACAGACTAACCTTTATGCAACGCAAGTAATCTGCTCAGCTAACGATGTTCCACACTCATCAAGACTTCATAAATGGTCTCCTACTGACAGACAAGAAATGCAAAGATTTTTAGGCCTAGTCGGATATATGGGTCTTGTACGAATGCCAACAGTTCGCCACTATTGGAGCAGAAAACCCCTGTTTCGCAATGAATTTATATCAAGTGTTATGAGCAGAAATCGTTTCGAATTGCTTCTACAACTATGGCATTTTTCTGATAACCAAATATGCCCTGAAGGTGATCGTCTCTACAAAGTACAGCCCCTTATTGATAAACTTGTCAAAAAATTTCAAACCTCATATACTCCTGGTAGTACAGTCTGTGTAGATGAGTCACTAGTCCCCTTTCGAGGTCGCCTTGTTTTCAAACAATACATCCCTCTTAAAACGCATAAATATGGCATCAAAGTATTCAAGCTCTGTTCTTCAGAAGGCTATACTTATAACATGAAGGTATATTGTGGGAAAGAAAAGGATGCTGGTGCTAGCGTTCCAACGAATATTGTTTTATCTCTTGCTGAAAATCTGCTAGATAGTGGAAGAACTATCGTTACTGATAACTATTACACTAGCTTAGATCTAGCTAATAAATTACTCGATAGACAGACACATCTTATTGGTACCTTGCGATCCAACAGACGCGGTAACCCGAAGGAAGTTACGCAGAAAAAACTTCAGCGTGGCGAAATTGTTGCAAGGGAAAATGAGCGTGGCATATGCGTAATGAAATGGCGGGATAAAAGAGACGTATTACTACTGTCTACTAAACATACAGATGTCATGCAAGATATTCAAATCCGAAATGAAACAAAATCTAAGCCTTTGGCTATTATTGATTATAATAAAGGAAAAAGTTCCATAGATCTTTCCGATCAAATGGCATCTTACAATTCCGCATTACGTAAGACCATCAAGTGGTACAGAAAGCTAGCTATAGAGGTAATTTTTGGTACCTGTATGGTCAATGCGCATTACTTTTATAAAAAAATTACTGATTCGTCGATGTCTATAACAGATTTCCGCGAAAGCGTTGTGATGGACATGATGTCACAAGTCCAAGGTAATATGAGTGACGATCAACAGATTTCAGCATCTAATTGTTCGACTAATAAGAGGAAACGGAATTCAGAACATTGTTTTAGGAAAAAAGAGGGAGCTGTACACAAAGTTCGAAAATATTGTGTCGGCTGTTATAATAAAAAAACCAAAGGTGAAATAGCCAAAAACAATGTAAAAAAAGTTAGCACTTATTGCAGTGACTGTGTTGATCAACCTCATTTTTGCTTAGAATGTTTTAACATATTTCATAAGCAATAATTATGTTTTTCTATGTTTACTGTCTCTAAAATATTTTATACGCATTTATTGTTCTGAAAAGTGTGAAAAATAAAGTATTACGCTTCACTTTAGTACTTTTATTTATCAAAAAATGATATAATAAAAAATACATGTGAAACTTGATTAAACAAAAATATATAAAAAAATTATTATGTATGCATCATCAACTGGGGCCAAGCGGTCCCATATGAGCCGCTAAATGTATTAAATGAGCGGTCCGGTGGCCTGAACAGCACGAAATAGCAGTCACCGACAGGTGGTCCCGAGGGACCGCCGTGGCCTGATGGTAAGGGAAGCTGGCGGGCCCCTGGGACCGACGTGGCCGTTAACGTGTTAAGAGTCCCGCAAAAAAAAATCCAGGGGTTCAAATCAGAAGAACTAGCAAGGCCAATGTACACTTTCATACTCCTCGTAAAGCAATTCATCTGACAACAAAACCAAATCGATAATATCTGCATTTTGATTATGCATTTGCAGTAACCACTCATCAAAATTTCGCCATTTTACTTCGTTGATGGGATGCAGACATTGCAGATTTTGCTGATGGCAAGAATGTAAAACTTCCCAATTTAAAATTCTCCACGCAAGACTTTGGGAACATGGTAACTGGGCTGCAATCCGTACTAGGATCATCCAACGCCAAATTAATCACTTCCAGTTCATCTTGAACAGTATGCCCGACACCATGGCTTCTAGCTCTGGGAAGTTTGGCAATTCTTAGATATGAACCCGGAAAAACCTTTGAGATAGGTTGGCGTCTGTTAGGAAATCTACGTTAATACTCCCGAGAAGCCTCTGAAGCATTCCCATTACAGAGCCCGATCACAAAAATAATATCGGCGAACTCATCATTGCTAAATTCCATTTCACAACACTCAAAAATAGAACAAAGAAACTGACTAGACTTAAAAAAAAAATGGTGGTAGTAACGATAATACATAAATTTGACAAACTATCTCCCAAGAAACGACGTTGGTATCAAGGCCTCCTATTTTATTTTGAACTTAATTGTATCTCGCCTCTTCATGAATGGTCTAATTTAATTTATTTGTATTTTTACGGAAACAGTGTACTATAGGAGAAAACAAGAGTAATTATTTGTAGCAAATTAAAGGTAAAATTCGAAAATTTGCGCGTTTCGAAAAAAAAAAGAAACAGTGTCGTACTATTTTTATTTGGAAAAATAATGCCACTGATCCCCTATATCTCCGCGAATGGTGCAAGTTCATTTTAAGTAAAGACTTTTGAATGTGGACAATACTTGGGTAAATCCACATACCAAATTCTAGTTTATTCCAGAAGATATTAAGAAAATTGTTATTTTTAAACTTCAACACGCCGAATCTTTTTAATGAAGTCCTCAAGGGAAAAATGGTACATAGAAGACCCCCCCTTAAAACGCGGTCCTGTCTATGATGTTTCATTTTTGGTCACGACTCGCGAATCACCCTGTATATTGGCGTTAGAAAGGGACGACTGTTATTCTTTATGCGAGTCAATGAAACAACCAAATATCATACGAATTTATATGGAACATGTTACAAAAAGCTTAACTGTAGGGGAGAAGGAGGCAAGTTGTTACGAGGGCAAGTTACATAATTATTTTAAAGAGCAGCAAGTACGACGGGTTGGCTGAAAATGTACAAGAGATTGGCTCTGCCGACCCGCCATCTGTACACGAACAGTTATACTCATGTGTAGCGTCCTTCATGGTGTTTTCGTGTATAATGTTGTTTCAGTTATAAAACTGTACGGTTGTCTGTTCGCTTTTGTTTCCGTTTGTGAAAAATTGGTAAGTAGTATAAATAAATATGTATATTATACCGTTCTGGAGCCTATATTTTTCTCTTTATTTGCATGCCGTTGTCTTTACCTGATTCACAATACTTACCAAAAAACATTGACCTAACCTCATTTTGTGCACGCGGGGCAAGTTGTTACAATAATTTGGGGGCAGGTTGTTACTGTAACAACTTGCCCCATATATTTTAATGCAAGTACTATAATTTTCCATTCCACTAAAATTTACACAATAAAATTGTTTTTGTTGTTTTCAGGTTCTTGAACATGGTGCGAACGTACAAGAAGAAAACTGCAAGAGGTATTATTCCAATTGAACAATATGAAAGTGCCATGCAGGCCATATTACAAGAAAAATTATCAATTAGAGATGCTGCTACTCGCTACGGGGTTAATTTTATGACGTTACACCGCTATATGAAAAGAAAGTTAGCCCTAAACGTTGAAAACAGAAGCAAGTGCTTAGTTGGCTACGCTACGCACAGAAAAATATTTAGCAATGCCGAAGAACAGGAACTTGCGAAATACACATTCCGCTAAAATTTATTACGGTCTTACAACTTCTGATTTGCGCAAACTTGCATTTCATTTTGCGATAGCAAACAACATATCTGTTCCAGAAAATTGGAAGGTGAAAGAAATAGCTTCCAAGGATTGGTTATATGGATTTCTGAAGAGGCATCAAACTTTATCTGTCAGAACAGCCGAAGCTACTAGTATGGGCAGAGCCACTGCGTTTAATCGCCATAATGTGTCGCAGTTTTTCAATAATCTTGGCAAGGTTTACGATAAATATAAATTCCAGCTTCAAGATGTCTATAATATGGACGAGGCCCACAAAAATCATAGCAAAAAGGGGAATTAAGCAGGTAGGCGCTATCACTTCTGGAGAAAGGGGTCAACTTGTTACCTTGGCATTAGCGGTTAACGCAAATGGCAATTTCGTACCTCCATTCATAAGATTTCCACGGAAAAAATTCAAGGATGTTATGGTAGCAAATGGGCCTCCTGGTTGTGTCGGTGCATCCCGTTCCTCTGGGTGGATGACATGTGAAAATTTTTTGTTGTTTATGAAACATTTTGTCCAATTTGTCCGCTGTAGCAAAGAGAAACCAGTTTTAATGGTCTTAGATAATCATGAATCACATTTATCTATCCCTGTGTTGAACTTTTGCAAAGTTAATGGAGTTGTTCTTTTAAGTTTCCCGCCCCACACATCTCACAAGCTGCAGCCCCTTGATCGCACTGTGTTTGGCCCACTTAAAAGATATTTCAATTTCAATAGTGCTGCAGATGCATGGTTAAGATCTAATCCAGGTAAAGTAATGAACATCTATGATATACCTACCGTTCTAAGAGATTCATTTTCCCTGCTGTTACGCCTCTTAATACACAAAAAGGATTTAAGGTGACTGGAATTTGGCCTTTCAACAGAGAAATATTTCAAGATGATGAATTCTTACCCTCAGAAGTAACAGACAGGCCAAAGCCAGAAAATACTAAAACAGCAATGGAAATAAGTCCTGAACCAGAATTTAATAGGGAAAACCAAAGAACCCCACAACCTTCTACGAGTTCAGCTTGCAGCTTATCGTTAGATAAATCTGTTGATTTACTATCTACTACCCCAAAAGCCATGCCCAGAAAATCAAAAGTAGGTCGGAAGAAAAGACTTTCCGCAATTTTGACAGACACTCCGATTAAATCTGCTTTAGAGGAGGAAGAAAGGACAAGACAAAGAGAAAAAATGTGGGAGCAACTAAAAGAAACAAATCAGGTGAATTAACAAGTGGGGCAAAGTCTAAATGTAAGAAACAGAGCGCTAAAAAGACCCTTAAAAAATAGATTTTACAAGCTCAGAAGAGGATGAAGAATCGGCATGTCTGATATGTTTAACTCCATTTTCACATTCTAGAAATGAAGAGTGGATCCAGTGCATTGTCTGTAAAGGGTGGGCGCATGTAGGTTGTGGCAAAGATATCGATTTTTATGTTTGTATTCACTGCTTGTCCGATAGTGATTAGTTTAACTTTCCTTTACAAGTTTATTTAGGTTTTTGTTTTTACAAAAGTTTCATTTATTTTTTTTTATTTTACTTTATGTAATGTTCCGAATGTTTTTTGTGTTGCTAAATAAAGGTTCCTTCCAAGACCATTTATCCAAACTGTTTTTTGAAGTTTTTGAGTTTTTTTTCTTGTATCATCTTACCCCTTAGACTGTATAACTATAACAATTTGCCCTACAGAGGGGCAAGTTGTTATAGTTTACAAAGTTACTTGAACTTATAATTACCAAATACAAAAAATTTAAAAAATTATAAAATAAGATTGATAATACATGTACAGATATATGTGGTACCTTTCTCCAATTTTAGTTTTCAGAAGATGTTTCGTCGTCTGAAAATGTGAACAGTGAACCGGCTAGCGGGGCACTGAATAGTTATTTTTATAGGTAGAATCATCCGCGAAAATTCATCAAGTGTGATAATGTACAGTGCAACTTGTATACCCGAAGGTTTGAATGCATACTGAATATTTTGTATTTTAGTAGCGTTTCTCCTTATTCGTACGTTCAATAGAGTTCATAATCGCGTGTTATTTTCTTTTTTGCTTATGGTTGAATATTTGTGAGAAGCAAAAATATTGTTTGTATTTACGATTCTTGTGGATAGTCCAGTAGATTAGGTCCATGATTTCATCATGGCACCTGATGTAGACGTCTGCGAGGTCTGCAATGATAACTATTGTTTCCACCAAATCTATTAAATGTGGTACATGCAACCTAAAATTTCATCCGTCGTGTGTTTCAATTAAAGATAATTGGATGAAAATTATTTTAGAATGCAACAATTTGCTATGGCTATGTGATGAATGTAAATCATTCCCTTCCAATAAGTCATATAATGCGAAAGTTGTGGTATTACAAAAAGAGGTAGAGTGTCTAAACCGGGAACTGAACTTGGCACATAAACGGCTGGAGGACCTAGAGTACACGGTAACATTACAGAAGTCCTTGTTGGAGTCTAATGAAAGGAACTTGGGACTTCCTTCCACTTCTAGCTCACAAGCAGGCAACGTTGTTCCCACGTATCCTTCCCAACCGGGAGCTAGTAAATACAGTGATGTGCTGAAAAAACCAGTCAAGAATGATTCTTCCGTCCTAATTATCAAATCTTCTTCTGAAGTTGCTAATTCAAATCGTATTATGGATGAAGTGACGTCACCGATTAATCCTGGTAATTTAAACGTCCGCATTAATACAAATCGTGTAATTAAGAATGGAGTTGCTGTTTTCTGTCATGATAATAGCTCACTTGCCACTCTTAAAAACACACTTTCCAGCAAATTTGGTGAAAACTATACTATCAATGAAGCAAAGAAATTGAATCCCAGGTTGCTTGTAAAAAACGTAAATTTAAACGAACTGAACACTCCCGAAGATATCATTTCTAGTAAACGGACTGAACACTCCCGAAGATATCATTTCTAGTATCACTTCATTGAATAGCTTTACTGACACAGAAAAGAAGGATATAAAATTTGTTACTAAGCTGAAATATGTAAATGCGTCTCACATCATAATTGAAGTAACCCCTTCACTACGTAAAGTTTTGCTGGAGAAAGAGAGTTTGTTTGTTGGATGGAAGAAGTTACCAATTTATGAACACTTACGTGTAATCCGTTGTTCAACGTGCAGTGGGTATGGACATACTGATAAAACATGCAAGTCCGAGCTCACTTGCCCCAGGTGTACCAGGAAACATTATCTGAAGGAATGTAAATCTAATGTCTTGCAGTGTATTAACTGTATGAATTATAACAAAACTAACAAGAAGAATCTACCTACGGCCCACTCTTCAAACTTCGGAGAATGTGCAGCTCGCCAATACTATATGGACAACCTCAGACAAAATGTGAACTATGGCTAATTCGATTTCATTGAAAATTTGTCATTTAAATGTACGATCTCTAGTAGCTGGTTTCCATGATTTTACACACATGATTAAAGATCACTTTGATGTCGCTGCAGTGAGTGAAACATGGCTAATCGACGGCATACCTAATGATGTAATTTCAATTGAAGGGTATGATTTTTTACGGAAGGATCTGGTGAGCAGAGGAGGTGGTGTTGGGCTATATGCGAAGCGTAACCTAAATTGTTCAATAGTAGAGATTGATGTTGCTATTAATAGCTCTGTGGAAATTTTATGCTGCAAGTTCAAACTTCACAACATTGCATTTTTGGTCGTGGTTGCCTATCGCCCTCCTCACTTGAATTTAAATGATGCCGTACATAATTTTGACAATTTGTTGCCTTTTTTTACTCCGTTGTATGACAATATTATTTTCTTGGGTGATGTAAATATTGATCTATTCAATCATGAGAACCTTCTAAATAGATGTTTCGATTCATATAATTATGCTCAGATTATTACCGAGCCCACTAGAATTACGCAGTTCAGTTCCACATTGATAGATCCCATTTTTGTGAATGATGTAAATATTATGTTAAACTCTGGGACATTAGCAGCAGATCAAATATCCGATCACAGATTAGTTTTTTGTGAATTAGCAATGCCTGCTCCTAGAAATGCACCAAAATTTATTGAATATAGGGACCTGAAAAATATTGATATGGTCTTGTTCAAAGCACATTTAAGACTTAATGTATTGGATGAAATTTTTTATATTAATGATATCGATCAAAAGGTTTTATTTTTCACTGAAAGTTTAATTGCTCTTTTCGATACACATGCACCTATTCGTAAAGCGCGTATAACGAAAAATGCATCGCCTTGGCTAACCCCAACCTTGAAACGTATTTTCAAGGAAAGAGATGAAGCTTTACTCAAATTTCGACATGATTCAACTGAAGAAAATTGGATCAACTAAAGAATTTTGCGTAATCACGCACTTGCTGCACTTAAAAGAGAGAAAAAAGCATATTTAGCTCATATCGAAAAGTCAAACCCTAAAAAATTTTGGAACCACATAATTTTGGAGCTTACCAAAAAAATAAGGCAGAAATTCCCCCACACTTGCTCAATCCTGACGAAGTTAACAATTATTTTTTATCAAATTTTGTATCCCACAATGTTAATTCCCGTCTTATAAATCGTACGGTAGATGAATATAATTCAAGTTCTTTTAATTCAGACATTCCGCTCTTTCACTTTCATTTAGTTACCCCAGAAGATGTTTTAGATGTTATAATTTCCATCAAATCTCAAGCAACTGGTTGTGATGGAATTAATATAGGAATGATCAATTTGTGTATTCCTGAAGTGTTACCTCATCTAACACATATCGTCAATTTTTGTTTAGAAAAAGGAGTATTTCCAAGTTTGTGGAAAGAGGCTCTTAGAATAATAATCCTACAGAATATTCGGATTTGAGACCCATTAGTATATTGTGTGCCTTGTCAAAGATATTGGAAAAAATTGTTTATATGCAATTGGTAAAATATTTTGAAGAGTACAATATATTTCCAAATTATCAGTCTGGTTTCCGTAGTGGTCACAGCACAACATCTGCATTATTACACGTAACTGATGAGATTATCTCTAACTTAGACAATCATATTTACACTGTGCTGGTGTTGTTAGATTTCTCAAAGGCATTTGATACGGTTAACCACGAAATGCTTCTATCCAAATTAAAATACTACGGACTATCTGACGTTCCTCTTTGCTTTATTAAATCATACTTAAATAATCGCAAGCAACGAGTAAGAACAAGCCAAGGAGTTTCTCTTAGTGCCAATGTTGCTTATGGTGTTCCTCAGGGTTCCGTGCTTGGTCCTTTACTATATTTAATTTAAACTTTTGACTTGCATACTGTATTACAGTTTTGTAGTATTCATACTTACGCAGACGATACACAATTGACCTTCACTCTTGACTCTACTAATGTAGATCAAGCTTCATATAAAATAAATTTAGATCTGGTAGATATAACTGACTATTGCAAGGCTAACTGTTTGAAGCTCAATCCTACCAAGAGTTTTGCAATGTTATTCTGTCCCAAAACCAACTATGAGCATTTTGAAAGGATGAATGATTTGAGGGTAAATGAGGAGGTAACTTTCAAAACGTGTTTTGTCACAAATGAGAAAAAAACGTGTTTACAAGTCCATCTTTCTTTCATTTACGAACCCCTTGTTTTTAGTACACAAGGGCAACCAAATTGTGTCCTCTCCTATATATTTTCTTCGTCTAAAAATGCTGGTAAAAACGTAACGTGTTTTGTCCTTCGTCGGAAATCAGTCATAAATCAAATCCAAGCGAATAACCAAAATTTCTGTGTTATGTGCCGCGGTTATAATTTGGTTCAAGATGACACACGGGTTGATGACGTCAGTTACACGAATCGCTTGAACGCGTTGGTTTTAACCGCGGTTTCGTTGCAAGTTGTTTATTTTAGAAAAGCGCGTATATCATCTCTGATTATTTTTATTATCACTTAATAATCGGTGCTTTTTCGTCTACAACTGTATATGGAAAGTTTAAATAAGAAACCTTTCTTAATATTCATGGGAGAAATGTTTTTTTCAGATTTTTTTTTTAAATGATGGAACCATGGCTTTGTAGCTATGATAACTTTCAATTCTCTAAATTTTTCCGCATGTCAAAGAAAACATTTATTGATTCAGCAGAAATGATGAAAAAAGAAATTAGCAAAACCGTATACAGGTGGATATCATCTAGTGAGTTTATATGGCCATATTTTAATATCCTTGTGGTATATGGCTACAAATGATACTTTGTTAAGCATAGGAACTACATTTAAAGTGTCCCCAACAACCGTAATGAGTATAACTAATAAGGTGCTCCACTTTATGGTAAAACTGAAGTCAGCCTGTATCATTTTTCTCAAAATGAAGCTGAAATACAATAACAATATCCAATACCCGGCAAAATTCTAACTTGTCACATTTCAAATAATAACCAAAAATATAAAACTACTCTTGAGTTGGGTAAATACCACAATTTTGCGGTGATAACTATGACATATAACAGCTGATTCGTGACGTCACGGATCTTATAACCAAACTGATAACTACACTCGCTTGAACGGATTGGTAAATACCAACCCAAAATGGTAAATACCATTTCCATTTGGTTATCCGCTTGAATTTGATTATAAAGTGTTTTGTCCGAACAACCAATCATAGATGAGCGAACGCCATTTTAACCTTCGAATTATCTTGGACGAAACTAGTGATGTCAGATATTTCACGAACTGTGATCCAGTAACTGATATCTTGGAATCACGGATAACGGCTGTTACTGAATGTCGTGAAAAAGCGTGACGTGATCACGACTTCGCACAAGCGCGCTGCCGAGCCAACATCCGCCCGGCACCCGCGTCGCCGAAGATAAAGTGGGATGGGATCACGATCACGCATCACGGTTCACGGTATCAACGTTCACGGCACTGTTTGAATTTTGAATATGCAAGCCGTTCGCATGCGTCGCGCGTGGCGCATGCGGGCTGCCGTGAGGTCGAAAATCGTAAGCCGCCGCATGGCCTGTAAGCGATATTGAACATTGTAACAGTACAGCGTAAGGGGCAGTGTAAACCAAAACAAGCTGGATTTTAGGTTACTTTGAGATTATTTTCGCCTGCAGATCAAAACGTGATACCATGGCGCCAATCTTGAGAAAAAAATCAAGCGAATTGTGGCAATTTTTTCAGCCGATTGACGAAAGCTTTGCAATATGTAACATGTGCAAGTGCAAATTTTCGTACAAAACTAGTACCAGCAATTTGAAAAAACACATAAACAAAAGACATCCCACCATTACCCTGAAATCAACAATCACCGCTAGTGAGAGTGATACACATATATATCGCAGTAAGGTAAGTGAATATATTTTAGACTTTGTTTTCAGCCCTACATTATGGAGTGATTTTAATCTCTAAGAGTTTTGTTTTGGTACTATAATATTCCAATAATTTTCATGGATTTTTCATAGCTTATTATTTGAAGTCTGTCATCATTAATTATTTATAGGTATCAAAATCAACGTTTGTGGAATACTACATATAAATACACAACGGGGATTTGAATCCTTTCTTTTATTTTTTTTTCAGACAGATAATGGAGAATCTATGGAGAGTGCTGTTGACAATCACCCATCTACCTCCAAGCAAATGATAGCATGCCAAGCAAATGCTCCAATTAGAATCACTCAAACGAAAGTTGATAGTTTTTCAAACATATTGCAAACAAAAATTAGTGCCAGACAGAAAAATAAAATTGACAGGAAGTTACTTTATCTTTGCGTGAAAGATCTTCAGCCATTCTCTATAGTTGCTGATACTGGCTTCAGGGAATTCGTTGCAGCCCTCAATCCATCATATCAATTGCCAGAAAGGCGCATCATTTCAAAAACATTAATTCCGGCACTTAATGAAGAATGCTTGACCAACACAAAAAACCTGATCTCAACTGGAAAAACATTTTGTGTCACAACTGATGGTTGGACTTCCACAAATAACACCAACACTAGCTATGTTGCTGTAACTGCACATTTTTTAAACAAGGAGTTTAATTTGATATCGGTTCTCCTTGAGTGTTCTGCATTTGAAAAAGGTCATACAGCTGAGAATCTAGCTGCATTTCTCCTAAAAGCAGCCACTAAGTGGGATATACAAGACAAGATAGTTTTTGCTGTATCGGATAATGCAGCAAACATACAAAAAGCTTTACAGCTAGTGAAATGGAAAAATATGCGTTGCACACACGCTCAACCTTATGGTCAAGGATGGATTAAAAAACGAAAGGATCACATTGATTTTAGAAAAAGTTCGAGAAATAGTACGCTACTTCAAGAAAAGTACAATTTCGAACAACAAACTCCTGAGGTATCAAGAAAACACGGGAATCGAAACTCCTCTTAAAGTAATTCTTGACGTGGCTACTCATTGGAATTCAACTTACTATATGTTAGAGAGGTTTATTCGGCTAGAAGAAGCCATTAAGAGCACTGTTGCTATTATTGACAAGGAACTACCTGTGATAAATGTAGAGGAATGGAACATTATCAAAGAACTATGTCTTGTGCTGAAACCATTCGAAGATGCGTCTAGAGCTCTATCTGGAGATACATATTGCACCACTTCCCTTGTGATACCCATCTGTTCCGGATTACAAAACGTATTTGTGAAATTGGTGAATCAGAAGCGGTTCACAGCAACAGTCAACAATGTGGTTGAAGTTTGGTACTCAGGCTTACAGGAACGCCTTGGTAATATTCAAAGGAGTGGTACCTTATCTAATAGCACGTTTCTTGATCCCAAATTCAAGGATATTGCGTTCTTTGACAAAACTGCTGCTGAAAACACGAAAAAAAGATTGATAGAACTAATAGCAAGGAAAATACGAGAAGACAATTCTGAGCTTGGAAATCACGTAACTGAAAGCTTAGTTAATGAGAGCAAATCGTCATTGAATCAAGAGGAAGATGGAGAACTGTCGATTTGGGGAAACTTCGATAAAATCGTTGCGAGTGCTCAACCAAAGGGAACATTCACTTCTCGTGCAATTATCGAAATGCAGAGATACTTGGAAGAGGAAATCATCCCTCGAACAAGCAACTCCTTTCTCTGGTGGAGAGAACACAGACAAATGCTCCCATATCTATCCAAAATTGCACAGGAACAACTGTGTAACTTAGCTACTTCAGTTCCCTATGAAAGGCTGTTTTCGAAAGCTGGGCAAGTTATAAGCGACAGGCGAACTAGGTTGACCACCAAAAATGTTGAAATGTTATTATTTCTCAACTCTAACATGAAGTACATGGCAGACATTTAGTTATTGCTTTTACTATTCTATAGTATGATAGAACATTCTATTTATTTTTGTTGGCTTTTGAGACTTTATATATAGTACTAGAATACCATTTATATATTTATTTTTGTGGAATCTCGTATTCTTTATTTTTGTTTGGTTATCGTACTCGAATGTATTTTGTCATAGTAATATATTCAACAAGTTTTCATTTCAGAAGACTATTATTATACATATGTACCTAGTATCTACATATTTCAAACGCAAACTTAAGTGTTTGATGCTACTTTATCACAGTGAGCTCAGGGTATCAGTTAAGTCATACCCTACTCGTTACTCGAAAGTCGTGATCACGTCACGCTTTTGAATCACTGATATCAAAAAGTCACGATCACGGATATCACCGATATCCAGAAATCACGATATCAGCCACCTCTAGACGAAACACATTTTGAATTAATCACTTGTCATACGGTCGTTACAAGTTGAGGTTATGTTGATTTTGTATTTGAATTATGCAGCTTGAAAACAGTGTTGCCAGTCTACTACAAATGTACTAGATCTAGTACATTTTAACATGATTTTGTACGCTAGTACGTTTTGTTGAAAATCTAGCACGACTTTCGAATTTTTCAATAACAATTTTAGTTCAGACTAGTAAAACATGAAACACAACAATTTTGCCCTGATGAAATGAAAAGTATCATTAGAATTGAACTTAAACTGTAAAACAAATCATTTTCGCATGTTTGGCGTGTATGGTGTATTCTGGGTTGCCTATTATCGTGTGCAGAAATTAGGCAGCCACGCAGCCTGAAATTATTGAAACTAATGACAGATGACAGACTGTTTGGGAGGGGCATAGTAGAAAGAAGGTTAGTAGGGTGTGCAATTTAAAAATTTGAAAACAAACCATAAACACCGAATTTACATTCAGTTATAGGTCTTTTCTTTGGCTTAAATGGTTTGTTGTTATTAACATACGTGTGTGGCTTATTGCTTATTGGTAATCCCCTATCCCTTTAGTTAGTTGCTCCGATTCTCATCTCAGATCAAGGGGTTTCCATTATGGACAGGTAAATAATATTATCACCTAATTGAATTTTCTAAATTTGCAATTGCAAAGTGCAATATTTTTGTTACAAACAGAATAATTTTTATAGGTTTTTGAAGAAGAAAAAAGAACCTACAACTGAAGTAGCAAGTACATCAGCCGTTAGTTCTTCCGAGAATACAGATAGTATGACTTCGTCTGAAGAAATTCCTAGCACGCCTCAGGTGGAGAAAAAGAGGAAAAAACACTACAAACAAAAATTTAGATCAGAGTGGATACGAATCTATCCTTGGTTAGAAGAAAAAAAACAACAATCATTCTGTAAAGCTTGCTCAAGATTTATTGCTGGAGGTTTTAAACATTTAGGACGACATGCATCATCCCAGACTCATGAAAAAAAAACATCATAAAAGCAAAAAAGACACCAACCATTGAAAATTACTGTGAAAATAATGATGTTTTAAAGAGTGTATGTAGAGCAGAATTGAAACTAACTATGTTTATCCATGAGCACAATCTGCCATTTATCCTTATGGATCATTTAATATTATTACTATCTGTCATATGTCCCGATTCTACAATCGCAAAAGAACTAAAATGTGCTAGGACAAAGGCGACAAATGTTACTCGATGTATTGCTGAAGAACATCAATTTTCAATGTCTCAGTTACTTCAAAAACAAAAATTCTCTTTAATTGTGGATGAAACAACAGACATATCGTCACAAAAATCACTAGTTGTTGTTGCACGATATTTTGACGTTTTACAAAATAGATCTAAAGAAGCTTTCTTGGATTTGGTCAGGGTACTCTCAGCAGATGCAGAAAGTCTATTTAAAGCTATATGTGATCACTTAAAACAACTTAACATTCCTTTGGACAACATGTTGGGATTGGCAGCAGATAATGCATCAGTAATGATGGGCCATATCTCAGGGGTCCAAGCAAGATTTAGAACCATATTGCCCAATATTTTTATTCTCGGATGTGTCTGCCATTCTTTTCACTTATGCTCCTCAGCAGCAGCAAAAAAGTTACCAAGAACATTGGAGGATTTCATAAGGTCTATATATAACTACTTTGCACATAGTAGTAAAAGAAAGGAGAAGCTGGAAGAATTTCAGAAGTTTGTAGACTTAAAACCACATAAAATTTTACACCCTTGTCAGACACGTTGGTTATCTTTGCAAGTAAGACTAACTATATATTTCTACAGTGAACTAAGATGTATCAGTTGAATCTTTATTTTTTTAGGCTGCTGTCGATAGGTTGCTAGAGAACTGGGATGCCCTTAGACTTTTTTTTCAGAGTGAATATTTGGAAGAAGATCTTCATGCTACCAAAAGTATTATGGACTCTTTGGAAAATCCAATATTCAAGGTATATTTTACTTTCCTTTCCTATGTATTAGAACAGGTAAATAAACTGAATATAGAATTCCAAGCTAAGAAACCAAAATTGCATCTGCTTTTAAAACGAACATCTGATTTATATAGATCAATTCTCAGGAATTTTGTTAAAAAAAAAATTCTAGATAACCAACCATTGAATCAAATTGATACAAATGATCCAAGATCATTTATTCCATTAGAAAATGTATATTTTGGTGCCAAAACAGAACTGTTACTGAGTAACCCTAATATTTGCAAGCAAGATATTCATAACTTTAAATTACGAGTTCTGGAATTTTATATCGAACTCTCCCAACAGATCAAAAAACGATTCAATTTTGATGACCCAGTTCTCAAATTTATAAGTTATGTGTTGGATCCGCAGATCGCCTTATCAGGTGAGGTTGGTAGCATTGCGTTAGATGCTCAAATGTTTTTCCCAAATTTAATTTCCGACATAGAGAAACTCAATTCTGAATGGCGCCTTCTACCAGACATTGCAGAGCTGAAGAACATAGATCAAAATTCAGTTGACGATTTCTGGTCTCAAGTTTTAAAACTAAAAAATGCAATGAACGAGGACATGTTCCCACATTTAGAAAAGCTGATAATAGGTTTGTTATCTCTACCGCATTATTCAGCAGCGGCCGAAAGAATATTTTCAACAGTGGCTTTGTTAAAAACAAAATTAAGAAATAGATTGACGATAGAAACACTTAATGATATTTTACATGCAAAAGGAAATTTAGGAGAATGCTTCTGTTATTCTTGGGAACCGTCACAGTCTCTTTGTCGTAGACAGATTGTTTACAAATAAATTATGACACTTCGTGTGGTGTGTCAAAATGTCAATCATCCCCAAAAAAATACCTTGTGTACCTTCGAACATTCTGTGTTCTGTGTACATATATTATTATTAATGTATAAAAAATGGTTGTTCTGTTTAGTTCCTAAGAATACCAAAGATTTTAATTTGATTTTTATTATGTTTACTTATTTTATTAGTTTTAGGTATATGATTCCTTAGATCTAGTTTTTATATTGTTTTTTGTTTTATATTCAGTTTTTAAATATATATATATATATAATATTATTTTGCCTGTTATTTCCTATTTATCCTCACATGTATTTTATATTAAAAATAGTAAATAGTGTGAGCAGCTAAACTGAATCTAGTACAATTTATTATAATCTAGTACATTTTTCGGCTCAAGGCTAGTACACTTCGATCATAAATTCTGGCAACACTGCTTGAAAATGGAAGAAGACGAAACAGATACTGTCGAAGTACAAGTGGCTAATAGTGGTAGTCGTAAGAAACATTCTACTGGTGGAAAAAGGGCTGCCGCTAAAAATGCGATATATTCAAGACTTCTTAACTCTAATGTGATCAACCCTTGTGGGCACAACACAAAAGTATTTGGGTGCTCAAAAGTGACACCAATTCACGTCGCAGAAGTTCGAAGAAAGTTGTGTTTGGTTCCGGAGAAGCTTGCACAGGATGGAATCATTTCATCCTTGATCCAGACTCATGGAGTGAAGCGTAGAAGGCCACGAGAGAAACCTAACAAAAAGGTTGTTTCGAATCATTTATACACTGTTAAGTACTTTCTAAGAGTCAATTCTCAGAGGGTCCCAGTTTGTAAGAAGTTCTTTCTAGAAGTAACAAAGATAGGCCGCACTAGACTGCAAAACATTGCAAAGAAACAGTTTCATGGTGAAATATTGATTTTACTGCTGGACTGAGGAACAAGCCGGGAAGGGAAGTACAGAAATTTCATCTGCTTTGTTGCATTTCCTCTACAATACTGATTTCAAGACATGCAGCATTTTAAGACTATTCAGTGATGGATGCGGCGCTCAGAACAAGAATAATATTGTAATACGTACTATCCTGTACTTTATGCAAACACAGACGACATCAGCAATTAAAGAAATTCATATGCAATTTCCAACCCGTGGGCATTCGTTTCTTCCTGCAGATAGGATCTTTGGTAGGGTTGAAAAACTGTTGCGGAATAAGCCAACTATTATTGAAAAACAAGAATATATGAATGTTTATAAAGACCTGGGGCAGTTATACGTTCTAAGGCAGGACTGGGAACTCAAAGACACCAAGAATTTGAAGAAGTTCTACAAGGACCTGAAAAATATAAGCAACATAAAAAGGATATTTTTCAAAATCAGTGAGGTTCACAGTAAGCGTTTAGTCAGAGTTAAGGCAATGGAGAATTTTATCTATGAGGGGGATGAATCATATCAAAATTTGAACAAAAAGTCATTCACAAATGCTATGTTATGTAGAATGGAACCACAAACATTGCCTCTTGGAAGAGCCTTATCTGACCAAAAGAAGAGCGATGTTGACAAATTATTGCAGACTATTTTTGGAAGCTGGCAAAATCTAGACGACAACCGCTTGAACTGGTACAAACAAGTACTTTTCAATAGTCCAACCATTGCCGAGAAAGTAGCTGAGGAAGTAGCCGATGAAGCGAATGAGTGTGACTGTCTGGATCACGAAAATTGCATTAGAATTTAAATGTATTTAACACCTGTAATGTAAAATAAAGTAATTTCCAAATTATTTTTTGTACCTATTTACTGTTTATAAGTTAAACGGTCGTACACCAATCAATCCTGTATGGACAAAACACGTCTGTCCACTAAAGTTGTAACATGTTTTCGGTTAAATCGTGTTTTCTCCACATGGTTCGTGCATAAGGCGCTTTGTCCATTTTTCAATATTGAAAATCGAGAGATATAAGTGCTATCTATCTGTAAAAATTTGATAATACGTTAAGAACATCCAGTTTTATCTTCCATTACCGGTAGATTGTACAAAAGAATATCGTTTTCGTCAAAATGAAAAATGTACATTTTTCAGGGTTCAGTATCCGACGGACATATCACATTTTGAAAGTCACCTCCTCAAATAATGTCCATATTCCACTCGTCACGCATGCAAAAAGTCTAGGTGATACTTTAAACGTAAATCTTAGATTTCATCACCACGTCAGTAATATATCTAAAGCTACATATGGAAGCCTAAGACTCCTATACTCCAATCGTTCTATTCTCAATTTCAAGACTAGAAAGAAATTTGTGGAAAGTTTAGTTATGTCTAAGCTGCTTTACTGTTTTATACTGTTTTATCCTTGTCTTGACTCCATAACAAAAACCAGATTGCAGAAAATTCAAAATTGTTGTTGTCGTTTTGTTTTCGGCCTTCCTAGGTACAGCCATGTTACATCCAAGATCTGTGAGCTGGGGTGGCTGAAGCACAATAATCTTTTCAAGGTTCATATGTTGGTTTTTGTAATTTCAAGAAGGTTACGTCATGATGAACAGTTCAATATTCCTCTTCACTACACCTCATTACATCAGACGTCTTTCACGTATAATGCCGTTCAGCTTTACAATTCAGTCAGTGCGGCTAACAAACAAGAAAGTTTACTCTCTTTTAAAAAATCAGTTAGAAAACAGCTATTAGAGATACAATCATCTCTCAATGTTTAAGTTGTTAATTTATTTTATTTTTATTTTTGGGATTTTGTTAAATGAATATTTTCAATTTGGTTGACTTCTAATGTTCATGTCGATATTTGCTTTATGGCATGCTTGGCTAGCAAATGGAATAATCTCGTCATTGTTCTGTCATTGTTTATATTCCATGTATTATGTTCCTTGTATAAATTTTTGACGTTTTGTCCATATTATGGTTAAGTGGAAGAGTAGCAATCAAGCTAAACTTCGCTATAATATGGAAGGTTGCCAATAAAGTCACTTTATTATTATTATTATATAAAAGAACAACTTTTGCCCAAATAAATAACTATATTAATTTTGTAACAACTTGCCCCCTTCTCCCCTATCAACACAATCACTCAGTTGTCGAAAAGTATAACATTGTAAAACAAGGCAGAAAAAACATTATCAGTAGATATTCATCTTATTCATTTTTTTTTGTAGTTACCACCAATAACCCCATCAAAGAACAAAGCTAAAAATATGTATTCATCTTTTTTGAATAAATGGGTTAGTGTTGAAAGATAAAAAAACTCTAATGTGATCTACAAATGATAGTGATTTAAATAGTGTACCCAACATTGATAAAAATGAGTACGACATAAAATATGACATTCACAATGTCAGACTGATAGTGTGACATTCTCCTTACAACTTATTTCATACCATTCCAAAAATATGTTCAACAACTCTAGCTAGTGTTAGTCTAGTATAAGCCGGGTAAGCCTTTCAATATCGGACAGATCATTGATTCTAACTGAATGCTCAGTTTCCGACGCACTAGCAGGATCATCGTTCTGCCCAGGAAATACCTTAATCCCTTTCTGTCCTTTACATATCTTGGCCACGTGCCCAATCACTCGGCACTTATTGCATTTGGTCTTCTGGTACTTGCAAGCGGTAAGCAGGTGGCCAGGCATCTCGCAGGACTCGCATTGTGCCCAGTCAAAGGGACAAGTGATATTTTCATGAGTTGTCAGTGGTTGGTTGCATCTGGATTACAAAGAAGAAATAAATCTAAAATAGCCAGTCTCAAATAAATGATCATAATAAATAATAATAATAATAATTTATTTCATTGTTGAATGGAACAGAAAATTCTATAACAAATGAAAAGGTCATAAAAATAGTGGTGACGAGTTGAAAAAGTATAAAAACATATATCTAAACAAAAAACTCCTCCAAGGTGTAGAAACATTTGTCTATCAAAAAAAGTTTTAGTTTTATTTTGAAAACAGCTATATTTGATTCATTCCTAATATCATCATTGAGCTTATTAAAAATCTTACATCCCATATACCTGCATGTTTTTTGGTATGCCGTAGTTCGATGTCTCGGCGGGATTAAAAGCATCTTAGACCTAGTTGGATATTCATGCTGGTGTTTGATGACTTCAAATTCGCGCTTATTTTTGAAAACAAACAAAGCCAACTCATAAATGTAAATACCTATAACAGTCAACATCTTTAGTGTTCTAAAGGATTCTCTACAGGATTAGCGCCAACCAAGGTTATCAATAATTCTAATGGCATATTTTAGCAGCAGGAGAACTCTTACAGTTAGTGAACTACTTCCCCAATTGAGAATACCATACCGGATATGACAGTTGACGGTGGCATAGTATAAAGTTTTTAAAATTCGTTTACTGCTCTGCTTTGCTAAGAATTTCAAGCCATAGCAACTCCATCGCAATCTATTGCACAAACACTCAACGTGGAACCCCCCACGATATTCAACAATCAAGTATCATCCCCAGCATGTTAACTGAATTAGATGGTGAAATAGCTCTGTTAGTATGATCAAAAATGTTGATTTGGGCGTTATCCATGGAATGTTTTGCACGTGTCCACGAAACAGTTTCATCAACACAAATGAATTATCTGGCCTAAATGCATTTGGAGAAATAATAAACACAAATTTCTTCATTCTGCAACTGGATATCTGACATTCGTGACGTCAGGCTAATAACACGTAACAACCCCTAGGAAAAAAATCTCCGGACGCTAATCTGTGGCGGAGATCTCAGCAAGTCAGTATCTCACAGGACTCTGAACCGTGAACATCTTCTGAGGATGCCAATCCCTCATGTTGGCAAAACGTCAAGTAAACATTTTCAAATGAGGTTTATATCCCAGTCTTTGCTAGTATCAAAATCACTGGCAACCTCATTTTATACAATACAATGATACAATTTCCTTACCTGAAACACTTTTTTTCTTTACTTTTCCTCAGTTTTTTCTTGTTGCGCCTGCTTTTGCGAATCCCATGAACAAACCTATCATCAATTTCAAGGCCCTTACAGAAGACTTTTGATAGGGTAGGTACAGTTTTTTCTTTCTGTAGTTCACTCTCAAGCATGAGCTTCACAATGCCTGTGGTATTTGTAATAAGTTGTTCTTTAAGGTTCTTATGAGCTTCTTCATTACCTAATAAAAAATAAATCATAAGATTCAGTACTATTATGTATTCAAATCTCATTTACATCAAAACAAACACCAGCATGTGATGTTCAAATTCACATGCTCCTACTGGCTAGCAAGACATACATGGCTGGGCAGACAGCAATACAAGAATAGGAGCAGCAACAAAGTGTTCCTGTTTGTTGAAACATGGAGTAAATGAGGGTTGAATAGATTTTAATGACCCCTAAAGAAAAGGGTTTTCTCCTGATGACTAAGGTATTTAAGAATGATAAGAGATAGCTTTACAAGATGTCCTACTCATACAGGGAATTTCTTGTGAAGCTGTACTAAACTAAGATAGTAGCTGTTTTAAGATAAATAACCATGTAACACAAAAAAAAGGTCTCAGGTAAACTACTACAGTTATGGCGATAGTGACGCAACATTTCATTTTGTAGTGGCTATACAATTTTTGTAATGTCATTGTACAATTTGGAATATAGATTATTATTATTATTATTATTATTAAACTGATACTGAATGTCTGCACAGTAACAGCCCTGATTAACATATTCTACTAAAAGATACCCAATTGAATTGAAAGCCATGCCTGTGCAAAAATAATTATTTGTACCATGGTACTGCCAACCACTCATCCTTACAGTTATATTGTCTGTTGGTATGCAGCATAACAAACTAGATACTTTGGTAGAAATCAATTTTCTGGAGAATGAATAAACTGAATATTTTATTATTGGTACACGTTCAGCCAACTTATTGTTGCTCTGTCCTACTCTGTTTGAAGAGACTGGATTATTTGAGTGACATGATTCAAGCTCATTATTAGAATTTTTATTTTTTGTAGTCACACAGTATCTGCACAGGGTTGAGAATTTTTTTGGAAAGTATGTTAATAAATGGTAAAATCTAACAATGTTTTGTTACAGGTAACAGAGGTCAGTTGCTACCTTTTTACCAAAATACAGTAATGGACAAAAGTCTATAGACAAATATGAATATTTACCTAAATACCTTTAGAAAACGAATTTTAGTAGAATATTAGTAGAAAGACTAAATTCCTTGTTTTTACATGATCTGCAATGAACACAATACAACTCTGAATATAAGCACTTTTTTATGAGGACAAAAATATGTAGACAAATTCTTTTCAACATTAGTTTAGTGCAGTTTCGTATTAGAAGAGGATTAGTTTGTGTTCATCAAGTATTGTGGAATAATTTGAGTGATTTGATGATGCATGGTCCAGAAATTTCTTTCGATGTGAAAACTAAAATCATTCAGTTATACAAAGATGGTCAACATCAAGTCGATATTGCCAAAAATTTGAAGCTGAAGCGTAAAGCAGTTTGGGCAATATTGAACAAACATAACAACATAAACAGAAGGTATCTTGGAAGCCTCTAAGAGGAGTGGTCGGCCTAGAAAACTAAATGCTAGATCAGTTAGATTAATAAAAGTAATTTCGTCCAAAGATCTGTTTAAAACCACAAAACAAATAAAAGCCGAAAGCGAGACAAAAGAAATTATCAGTGTTTCTATGAAAACAATAAGTAGAAGATTAAATAATTTGAAGTTATTTGCACGTCGCCCAAGTAAGAAGCCACTAATCTCGAGGAAACCGTAAGGACCGATTACAATATGCACAGTTGCATCTTGATTGGAGCATCTGTGACTGGAAGAGGGTATGTTTCAGTGACGAATCCAAGTTCAATATGTTTGGATCAGATGGTGTTCATTACGTTAGATGTCCTAGTGGACAAAGATTGAACCCCAAGTACACTTTGCCCACTGTCAAACATGGAGGCGGGTCTGTTATGGTTTGGGGGTGCTTTTTGAGGTTTGGGATGGGCCCTTTACATAGAATAGATGACATTATAGATAAGTTTGTATACACAGACATACTAAAGCATGTCATGTTATCCTATATGGAAGACAATATGTCCTTAAGATCAATCTTCCAGCAAGATAATGACCCGAAGCACACTTCGAAAAGAAATTCTTTCTGGATGAAACAATACCAGTTCTCAAATGGCATTCATAGTCTCCCGATATAAACCCCATTGAAAATCTATGAGAATACATAGATAAGCAAATACAAGATAAAAATTATTCAAACAAGGATGAACTTTTTGCCTGCATTAGAGCAAAAGTGGAGACAGATTGATGAATCTTATATCAAGAAACTTCTACAATCTATGCCGAGACGATGCCAGGCAATGATTGATAATAATGGTTATGCTACAAAATATTAACATAAACATGGTTGGTTGTCTATAATTCAATGAACTTTGCTTCTTTTTTCTATAATTGTTTTGCTTTGTCTATATATTTTTGTCCTTTATATTTCCAGTTTTTTTAATTAATTTTCTATTGAGGTAGTCTAATGAATTTATTTATGTATAAGTGAGTATTATGCTATAACGAACTATGTATACAGATTGGTGTATTAATAAAACAAGTTAAAAAAGAAATACAGCACAATATTATTTGTCTATATACTTTTGTCCATTACTGTATATTGCTGTATAGTAGCTTTTATTAGGCTGGATTTGGTGTTAAATACTTACTCAACCTACATTGATGCAATAACTGACGAAGATGCCAGACAAATTTGAAAAAAGACTCATCTCTCAGCTGTTTTCTCAGCATAAACTTGGTTAAATAATACTGTCGATTTGGTGTGGGATAGAAATATTCCTCCAGTTTGTCTACAATGGTTGTATAATCTAGATCTTGAATTTTTTGTGGTTTAACGATGCCCTTGAGTATCTTAACAGTTTTAGCGCCCAGGGAAGCGATGCATAGTTCTTTACGTTGTTCCAAGTCGACAGGGTGGTCGTCAAAGCATTCTTCCATTTTCGCGTTGTACTCGAGCCACTTATTTTTACCCGGGATGAACATTCCTATCTTATTGATTATAGCTCTTTTTTCGTCTGAATCCATATATCTATTCAGTTAGTGTCGATACGCTTGAAAATAATTAAAATAATGTACAGGTTTCGTTCATGCACTTCACAATCATATGTTTTGATTGTTGACACATTTTTGAATATTGACTTTTCCGATGACTGGCGTAACGGAAAGGCAATGGTTTGAATGACAAGTCGTCAGGTGGCGCTTCAATTTGCTAACACGCCATCTTTTCGCTATTTACTTAAGTATTTATGATATCAGTCAAGGCCTAAAAGGTACAGGTTTCTACAGTAGGTGCAAGTGCTTAATCAAAATAAGGTTTGAGAGATGACGCTTAATAGTGCATTGTGAGGCATCTATTAATAACAAGTTAAAGTTGTCTGAGGTTATGTCAATTGGAGACGCTTGTAGATATCTAATTTAATAAACTTTGTATTCAAATACTACACAATAGATGGCAGGTGAATTAACTGAAGCGCCATCTGATATTTAAATGTGTAAAATTTGGCGCGGTATAGCATACGAACTAGGAAGGATAGTCTTCTTTTCTGTCAAGAATACTTTCTCGTTAAGTTAGCTCTGTATCTTCCACCACTGAAGTATCTAGAATCTTTGGGGCCCAGAGTTGGTACAGGGTCTCCACTAGTGAAGTTGAAGGGTGTGCGGAGTTGCGTACTAAGAGCATTATGATCTTGGCAACATAAAAGTTTGGTCTAAACTAAGCTGGGACCCCCATAACTCGCTTTCGAGGGCCCCGTTGACTGACAGTGCATCATTTTAAATTCGCCTCTGTGTATCACACAGTAACAGCAGTAAACTCTAGCCATTGAAATGTATATACCAGATGTGACTGTCAGGTAGAGATACCTGGCATGGTTGAATCTACCTGGAAGACAGTATAGCGATACTATGGATGCCATAGAATACAGAAAATTTGGGAATGCGGGTAAGTAACTTTCTGATATTAGCAGTTTGCATGATATACAGTTCATTCCAGTTGACAGTTTTGAAGATATTAAAAAAATCGTTTTTTATTCTTAAACTTTAACCCCCGTGTTTTTAATTAATCCCTCGAGGGAAAAATGTTACATAGAAGATCCCCCTTAAAATCCGATCCTGTGTATGATGTTCACTTTTGGCCACGACTTGCGAATCACCTTGTATATGCTGCTATCTCTTGAACGGAAGTAGTTGATGTATCGGAGTGGATTAAAGTGTTTCAGTAAAACTACCATTAAAAGTTTTTATTTTGCATACAAAATTGCCCATAGGGAATTGTTGTAGCCCCAATTATTTTTCAAACACCATTTTGTAATGACACTACATAAATATAGTAATTACGTTATTCCAGTATATTTAAATGTATGATTTTGTTTATATCTACCCTGTCTTACCTCATAGTCAAATCTGTTTTGAGATATGCATGCCTTGGTCTTAGGACCAATGTCAAATAGAATCGCATTTTACTCAAACAAATAAAACAAAAATTGACAAATGTAAATATATTTTTTATTCACAATAAATATAAAAGTTGCTACATAACAAGGAATAAATATATGGTTTTAATTATGGACCAGTTGAAGCAAGGTTGAATCAGAGTAATAAGTATAAGTTTCTGAAGTTGCAATAATCTTGAAGATTGTAGGAGTTCTTACCTACTTAGTGAAACTCTTCCATCACACTGTTGAACCATACAACTTGTTGTTTCACAACAAAACACAGAAGAAGCCATAATGTGTATTATGATATATTCAGTTGCAGTTAGCAATAAACATAATTTTGCAAGTAGATGGAAATAATTCTTTGGGTACGCTATCCTAGGGTGGGTTTTGACAGAGCATCAACTTCTAGGCACTAAAATCCTCATCACTGAATTCCAAAACCTGAAAAACACAATGACTATATAATTGCACCTAAAGATTTAAAATACCACATATGAGAAAATGACAGCAGCACTGTAAGAGTATCTTCTTAGACACCTTTCAGGAAGACAATAAAACATCATTCTGTAGTGCTAATTTTGATAACTAACTTTCATTTGCAAGTTCGATGATGAAATATATTTGTGACATTGCATACATACATACACAAAAAAAATTGAGAATAACTTACCTCTTCAAAATCAGTGTCCTTAAACATTTCTGTCAGCAATGCAACATCCTCCAAGTGCTTAGAACTATTAAAAACGTTGAGTAAAAATTCCATTTGCTTTTCTTTGTACTCGTTGATAACTAGGTCTGAACAAGCCACGCAATTTTTGTACTTCTCTGTAGCTGGTAAAATCTGTTCAAATGATGACAGAAACCCCCTAATAGAATGTGGTACTAATCCTAAAACTGAATCTCCACTAGCTGTCATTTCTTGCATGGGCACAGTCTGTGCAGTGCTGTAGTATGCTGGAGCAAGAACTCTGTAACAAGTAAAAATATCAGTTATTATAACTCACACAATCTGTTATTGAGGATAATACAAAATGTTTTCTACCTAAAAAGTATTCCAACTGAAGGAAAAACCCATTGATTAACATACTCTACGTGTATATAGCTATGCATATTCTATATTCTCGTGCTTAAAAATGGACCTGTAAGATCCTAGCGCCCTCTATAAGACATTATCAGAACACAAACATTTATTTAGAAATCTACTTTGAAAAGAGTTCGACTGTTTGGTTTTGCTAATGTCTCATAGATGGAGCTAGGGTCTTTAATCCCTCGTTGACGCCTCTCTAATATATATTTCATGAAGACTATAGGTAGGAGATCAAACTCGTGGAGTGGGGGTGAAGCAAAAAATGTCGACAATGAAGTAAGTTGGTACGCTGCGCATCAAATGAGTTTCAGGTGCTGCGCACGTGGCATCTCTCTCTGATGCTGGCATCATGACTGTAAAAAACTCCAATTTTGACAATTTGGACGAGTTGCAAGCAGAAATATCAGATAATATTAATAAACCATGAAGTAGTAAACCTACCAAGCATGGCAAATGAGTGAAATGCACATAAAGGTTACGGCAGGTTATGTTGATATTTTTCAATGCTCAGACTCTCTGCGCCATGTTCTACATTCACTAGATTTGTGAGAGCCACACCATCCTTGGCGACAGGATTGGCTTCATAGGAATACATGTATCCCCTATACAGTTTATCTCCCTATCTCTAGTCTTTGTGATCTATTCCAATTGACATTGTATAACGCACTCCACCTGAAGATATCTGTTATGTTTTTAATACTTCAACTACCGCGAACGCCTAAGGCCTAAACACCCATGGGGTACCGTGGGGCTATAGGGGGATACAGCGGAAAGGGGGGACGCCACCGGACTATAGCGAGGGAACATGTGTGCATTCTGGAACCGCCTACGAGATCCACCGGGTGGTACCTCCGCGTACAACAGCCAGAAACCGTCTACCGCCTACGGACAATCACCACATCCATAGCCAAGAATAATTCTCCGCTGCTGTCTTGGCTATATTTAAGTAAAATATGTTAATCCATGGTAGTACTCAATAATAATATCAATCAAAACTTACCCATGCTTATGCTGAAGCACGGATATTAGCAACTCAACAGCTAGTGCCCCAGCTATTTGTGAAACTCCTGGTCTTGTAACTGTGCATTGCTGATCAAGAGTTCTGCCTTTGAGCGACTAAAATAGACAATTTTATTTATTGCAGATATTTATATCAGTAATATCAATCAAAAAATGGAGTGATACCAATCACTTGATTTTCGAAGCGAATAAGACAAAAATAGATAGTTCCTTGATTTTATCAATTTAAATAATGCAAAACAGACACCATCAAATTTTTAAGTCTTGACCATTGACAATAAATTAGATTTTGCTAATCATGTACATCAATGTCTAACTCAACTAGCGAAGATTTCTGTTATTATAAGAACAATTAGTTACAATGCAGAGCAAAGCACAGCCTTATTTGGAAGTAGATTGAGATATCTTGGCATTCCTTTTTGGTGTATCTGTTCCCAAAATTGTTTAAAAAAGTGCTTATTCTACAAAAATATTAAATAATAACACAAAGCATCCTAGAGCTATTACACTTTTAGAAATGAATCTGAGTTTGAAACATTATTAGTTACGATATTAGACGGAAACAAGATCTTGAATTAGTAGTATTTCAGTCAACACTTGTGAAAGACTCAATAATTTATAATGGTATGAAAATTTACATAGGCTATGATGCTATCAAAAGAATCAACCATTCAAAGATATTCCGCCGTGAACTTGCTAAAATGCAAGCTATATTATACCACGTCTGAGTTCTACAATTCATTTACTTGAGATCCACATATGTAATTATGTTACAGTTTAGTTTTAAGCTAGCTTTGCCAATAATTATTGTATTTTTAAAACAATAAAGTATATTTATATATGTATGTATCTAATAATGTTACCGAGCTTAATATAGCTTAACTAAACCTAACTTAACGGAACCTCCTGGCACCATATGGAAAATGGTGACATCCTTAGGTTAAGTGGATTTATGAACTCGACATTAAAATTACCCTCTAGGTAGGATTGGCAGGTTACATTTGGTTAGTTGCTGTAAGTTTTATTTTTTTATTTATTCAGCGTACGGATTTTACAGTACGTCACCAGTAAGCAGCTCACTGTTATTTAAAACACAATATTTGACGTCACACAACCTTGGATATAACAGGTAGCCCATCTGACATCTTTTCCATTTTCATATCAATCCTGTTAGGGCCGTATCGTCAGTCGTTTCTACAATTGTAGGACGCCTTTATGGCCTCCTTGATTTTCATAGTTTCACCTGTCTTTCAAAAAGGCGCTCTATTTTGAGGTTATGTTAGAAATATCTGATTGCATCAAATTGTACCTGCTTTCGATTTGTATCATCTGCTTTATCAGTCTGAAATTTCCTACGAACCAAAACGAAAACATAACTTGAAGAGCGCTGACGCTGACACTGAACAATAGAAATACCTCAGCCTTTTTGAAGGAAAAAAAGACTACGAAAATGAAGGAGGCCAAGGCGAGGAACGACTGACGATACGGCCCTCAGATTATTACTGCTATCACCAAATGAAAGCTGATGCAAAATAGAATCCATCCTCCCTTGACAAATTAACTTACGTCTCCTGGTGCGGTAACATCACAGCAAAAATAACATGCCAAATTGTTTCCTGTAATAACCTTACAGCCCTCAGGGTGATCTGAAGCTTGTATAGTATCGTTTTGACTATATACTCCATGTCTCATAACCAAATAGCTGTCAAACCCTAATGCTGCATTTATAAGAATCTGCAAATACAAAATTCATTTCGATTCAATTGCGAGTGCGGTTTATGAACATGTCATCGACTTCTTGTTTTTTTTTAATTCTGAAATGTACCAGTGTTACTAATGTGCAATGCTAGTTGCATAAAATAATCCCATAATCATTCTAACTTCCAGTCTTGATAATAAAACCATCAGTTACCTTATTTTCTACATTGCCTATTAGTGTAGGCAACCACCTACTTTCCCTGGAGTCCAATAGTAAAAATATGGCATCATGATCTTTGATGAGTTGTGTTAACTTCTTAACGCTCTCTTTGGTTTGCTCCAACAAACTTTCTCCGACTGAATGTCCTGGCATTGGAATAGTCAGCTGATGACCGACAGAATTCTAAAATAAACGACATAATTTCAAATTACTACTGTTTTTAGTTACTCGCATATACACGGTGTCCTGAGAGTCGCAACTTTTCCGAAACAAATAAGTTTGAAATTTGCTCGTGAACACTCTCAAGCTGTCATTCGATTCGAAAACACAAGTTTACGTTCCTAATATGCAACTTTCGAGGTAGTCTATCCTTCTATCGTGTCCACCTCGACAGCAATTGCATGATATAATCAAACATACCTGACTTAGGAGAGAAACATTCAGGAAAACGATCTGAATACACTCGCAAAGTATTAATGGCATCTGAAGACATTCCGCGTAAACTAACATCAAATTGATTTGTAAATAAACTAGGTTAAGCTACACACCGCGCGGCGCTTGACTTGGATACTGATGCACATCGTACCACAAGACCGTAGCTTTTCATGTAGAATGCAAGGCCATGCTTGCTAGGCTTTGAGGTAAATTTGTGTTTTGTTGATCTACACGCTCTATAAGGAAAGGTTCCAACTTCCACGACACCCGAATACAAGCCTAGTCAACTCACCACGCCAGGAAAGATATTTTTTAGATTATCTGCCGCCGCTTTTGACTTTGATTTCATATCGACGGAGTCTTGGTATGTGAATAGACTTTGCCTAACTGGGTTTGAGAAAGACACTGTCGAATTATCCACAAATGTTATGTCTCTTACTCCCCAACCCTGAAAAATTGTGAATATGCTAATATTCATCATACACAGCTTTCAAAAAGCACCCCTCCTCACTCCCAAACTTATTTTTTTGAATAGGTTGCCTTTTACGTGATGAAAATGATGCATGAATACTATATTTTTGTATAAGAGTGACAGTTGAACATTTGAAGATGGCAGCTGGATAATGTTTAATTTAATTGATTGGCGGTCAAGTGATACTTTATTTTGAAATTCGTTAAAACTAATTTATATCCCTGGAATATAAACTCAGTATCTTTCAAAATGGCGGACTAGCAGGCAGTCCGGTTGAGCATTATAGTACACTGAAATGTATATAACTCAGCAACCAACCATCAAAATGCATAATGCAGATGTGAATACGTAATAAACATAAGACATTCCATGTCAAACTCTGTAACTTTTGTTTACAGAATGTCTCATATTTTCTTGCACATTCAGATAGACCCTATCTAAAAAAGAGAATTGATATAACATACTATAACGTTCTGACCATTGGTTGCTGAGTTATAAGCGATTTAACATACAATAAAACACTCAACTTTGGCAGCTCGCCATTGTGAAAGATAGTACACTTATAATCCAGGGTTATAAGGAGCTTCAAAATGACTAGGACCCCCTCCCCCCAATCCATATAAAAACATTGTCCTCCAGCCGCCATCTAGAAATTTTCAACTTTCACTTTTACGCTAAAATATATGTTATCCATGCACCGATTTATCATCTCGAATAACAGCTCACTAACATAAGCCTTGCAAAATAAAAGGTGGTGTGGACCTTTTCAAAAGCACTGTATATGAAAAGATGAAAGTAATGCATGTATGTATTGTAAATATATCATATTATTACATTTATTCAAACTAACCAGCAATGTCCTTGCAACAGAACAACCCAATGTTCCAGCACCTAGAAGTAGGCATTTAGTTTTTTTGATATTGTCCAGGTCGATGGAAGGGAGCAGATTCCATTTCATGAGCTTAAGATTCAAATCAACTGCATTTTCTGCAATACTACATAACAGTTAACATACATTAAAACATTCAGCCATAAATCAAGATTAACTTACACTGACGGGTCTAACGTATTTTTCATGTTAGCTAACTTGGGGCCCATTTTATCTCTTTCATTTTCTCCCATCCAACCCAACTAGTATAAAAATCTTTCGTCTTCATTGGTAATTTGAGCTTATAAACTATACTTTTCCTACATGTAACCTGAGAGCCAGTTCTTGACAAATTGAAGGAAATAAAATTTACTATCTTGTTTGCAAGAAATCACTGAAACATAATAATCTATTATCATACAACATTTTCTAGCTAGTATTTAAAGCAACGTTATTAGGTTAATAAAATATACAGGGTCTTCCAGGATAACATGTCAATCTCCGAAACTAGGCGCTTTACTCATAAATGATCAATTTTATCGATGTCAGTCAAGCATGTGTACATTTTCTTCAGAATCAGAGTAGGGCAAATCTCACATGATCAGTATTTAGTGTGGTCCGCACCATCAGTCCTTTAATAATTATTCCACCAGTGTTAGTGAGTGTCTACGTCCTGGCGAAATGCTGAATAAAAATCACATTCCATGAAAAATACTGACGGATGTCAGGGACTATTGACCATGTAACATCCCTTCAGGCTTTTCAAGAATATTGTCATTAAGCTATATTATACATGTTAAAAAATAGCATTTTGAATTAAGGCTACTCCGTCTCTGGTGGTGTGCTATATTAATTATTCCACCTAAATATTTCTAAAACCGTGCATTCTAGAAAGAAGTGTCAAACAGAAGTTGTAGGGTTTCGAGCGGCAAAATGATAGTGACCTTGACAACAAGGTTTAATGTTTTTTCAAGGTCAAGTCAATATTCTCAAACAGAAACCCCTTTGTAGGATATTTTTTATAGGAACTTGTGACATTATTCCTTTGTGTTCTATATACATATAAGGAATTGATATGTTATTTTGGGACACCTATATTTACCAATAGTACAACAAAAATGCTACATAGTTTCTAAATGGTGAGCCCACAGCATTTTTGTCATTAGATATATTATGAAATACAAAATAGTAGTTATCTTTATCCTCCAAGGTAATACTTTTTAGTTGGAATGCTAAAGTGCAGATTTCCAACATTTTCCCTGATTCTTTTTTCACAATAAAATAAGATCTTTGAGTACAATCTAAGTTCTTGTAGGCACTGTGAAGTGTTTCCACCTAAAAGAAAAAATTCAATTTCAGAAAGGTATACCTTCAAACACACTATTTGCATGGCAATCTCCATTTCAAAAACGTCTGACTCTCATTTTCAAAGTTTTAAGTATATGATACAAAGAGTTGAAAATGGCTTGACTAGCTTTGATACCATAATTTTACAGTCATCAGTACATCATGATAGTACCTCTTCTGGAGAAAACACATTTTCTAAATCACAAGCATCAATTTTTTCCACAACTACATGTCTTGGGACTGGGAAAGAAAACCAGTAGTAGTAATGGAATTTTTTGAGATCCTAAAATCAAAATGTTCAGGAAAGCCTATTTTTGGTTATTGTATACTTACTGCAAAAGATAATATAAAAAATCTGTTGAGTAATGAGGTATCTTTGAATACATCCTCATTTATTATATGTTGATATAGTTTGTGACCTTCACTGTTTATAAGTT